>DWLS01005383.1:0-12761 GCA_018246255.1 Pachliopta kotzebuea | reverse complement strand
AAAAATAACAAAAAAGCTTTAATATGAATTAGATTACAGAAATGGGAGTAATAAAAGAGATGTTCGTATATTGAAGATACAATAAATACAAAGATTAAAGTGTTGATAATTTTTATGCTACTTTTAACACCTTTTGCTAATTTAGTTTCCTTTGGGAATTACGATAGCCGGTATATTTGAAGTTAATTAACTTCTATTGTTGTTTGTTTACGTACTCCATTATTACTAATAACGATACTAAAGATACGAAGTTGTATCATTAAAAACATTTTACAGTGCATGTTTTTCAGTATGAACTGAAAAGCGAAATATGAAAGGCCCATAATCCCGGCATGCCAACTAAAAGCTCGCCGTTCGATCATAGGAAACGATAAATTGATGAACATTAGTTTCATGCACCGACTAAAATTGAACATGTTACGGGGATCCGGGAAATGTTTTCCCTTTTTCATTTACTAAAACGACGTACTAGTTACGAATATTATTTATTCAGTATCTAGTTGAAAAAAAAACCATAAAACAAATTAGTTTTAGATTGGTTTAACAATCTAAATCCCACACAGTAAAAGTTGAAAAGACAAATAGGTCGATTAGTGGTTCCTAAGAGCTGCTTCATAAATAAGAAAGATCCCTCCCGTTTCTCTTATCTTTATGAGGGTCCGTCTACTCGACATGAAATTAAATAGTCACTTAACATTTTGTCGCTACACTTTATTAAGATATGTGATATTTTCACCACGAAATCGAGCTGGACATTCACCTGATAATAATACCAAAATTAACAATTTTATTTTCATACAAACATAGCTCTGTTTTCGGTAGACACTCTTTACAGTATTTAATCGCATTGAAGCTACAAACTTGATTGTTAAATGGCATATAATTTGAAGTATACTTATAATTTTTATTTCTCATCAATCAATAAGTTTAACTGAAAGTAGAAACAACAACTGGCATATTCGGTAACGTGCCAACTTTCGTGGGCACGATCAAGTTACGACAGCTTTCCAAAATCGTAAAGCCATAAAACGGGAGGAAAGTTGTGCGATGAATATAAATTAACGAGCGAAAAAACGTTAGCGATACACGCCAGAAATCTACTAAAGTTAGTAGATTCAAACCTGTGCTGTGGCGATATGAGCAATAATTATTGTGTGAAAGAAAAGAAACTAAAAAGCTTATCTTTGTTTTATTTATCGCTTAGTTTTATTTATCGCTTAGTTTACAGGAAACGATACGAAATGAGGTGTTGATATATCTATATGTCCATATCTACTGTAGGTAGGTCTCTGTTGCCAGATACCGTTCAGATAGGTATCACCGTAGCCCCAATTGCTATCAGCAAATAGTAATATGCAAACATTACTGTGTTCCTCTTTGAAGGATGCTTTATGCTAGTAAAACTACTGGTTTAACGAGACTTAACGCCTTAAATCTGAAGGCGAAGAGCGCAATGTGATTATGTTTATAGCATTTAAACATCACGTTGTTATGAGCAAGCGTATGTCATCAGATGAACACTTTGCTATTTTGTAGCCTTGTCAAATAAAACAAAAAGATTCTATTACCGCAGAGAATAGAAGAGGCACTATTGAAACTCTGTTAAGACTGATATCGACAAAGAAGACCATAACTTAATATGATTTTTAAGCTACTTGTCGTTTAGTCTTGTAAGTAATTACTTAGGCTTAAAGTCTTGTCTTCTCTAACTCCCGCATAACTCCTTACTCATAGTTAAGTCACCGTTAACTTCATCAATGCAACCTGCGGAACAAACTTGGATGTTCTTGATTACTTTTAACTGAACGTTACAGCGCTTTATTACTACTTAGCAACATTATTACTAAGTTAAAGAACCTGATGATGTTTTTAAGATATTACTGATACACTAGCTCTTTTTATACAGAAGGTATTGAATAAACCTTTTTTACGTTTTGCAAAAGAATTAATGGATCAGAATTGAACACTCCGAATATAAAGTTTAGGGAAAAAGTTAGTATACAATATAATTGAACTGTGATCTAACCGCAGGCGAAATGGAAACTCGAACATATTTTCTTTGTTAAAGAAAAAATTTATGAATTTTTCATTACTTGCCGAAGCTTTGCTATGAAGTTTTTAATATATTTATAAGTATTACTTTTAACATACATTGATTTCCATAACATAATAAGTCTTACATAACATTGGTTTAATATAGATATAAAGCATGTATAGATTTTTGTTCGCCTAATGAAACTGACTACAGCATTCTTTACTTAGTTCTTTGCATACTGTGTGCTAATAGAGTGAAGGGCTACTGTGATACATGTTTAAATAATGCTGCAAGGGATAACTAGAAATAATAAACGTATGCACTATGCAAAAAATTTACATAGTTATATATTACATAACTATACACCTAACTGGGTGCATAGCTGTAGTATAAGGGGTTCCACACAATAACTCACAAAACCTAAGCCAACCTCACCTATTCATTGTTCATCCTGCCAATGAACAAACGAGACTCAGGCTGGGGAGCCAGCTTTTCAGCCGACGTGGTGGAACACAGTCCCAATCCCCCACTATTGGGACAGCCTTATGTCCGACAGTGGACGTTTAGCGGCTGATAATAAATGATACATAGCTGCATATACATTTCTTCTAAACGACTTTATTTCACACTAACATTATGATGAATTTTACACAAACTGTCATCATGGATAAAGTTTAATAAGATAGAAAATGGTGAAAGGAAGGCGTTAACACATTTTGGACTAAATCTTTTCAGTTTTACCGACTGGTACTAATACACTTTATATACCCGAAGTGTCACGACGTTTCTGTTAGATTCACCCAGTTACTTTGACTGCTATTCTTAGGTGAAATCCGTGAATAATTCTACTGTCTCAAATCTATAATTCAACTGTAAATTCTTCATAAACTGTCATAAGATCTAATATTATTATTTCAATAAAAGTAGACTAAGTTATTCTTTTTATGTATATAGATAAGAAATAAACAGATTTAATATATTTTGGTGTGGAGAATGAAAACGCGAATATGACTTATGAAAAATTTTAATAAAAATTATATTAGTACTAGATTTCTCTTTACGGTGAATATCTAGGTAAGCACAAATATATTACTAGCATCACCTATTATAGAGCTTGCGAAATTACTGAGAAATTTTATTACCAAAGTAATTTCATATCTTAGCCTAACATTAACTGTATCAAGACGATATGTAAAATGCGGATACAATGTAAATATTCTGGCACCTCATTGTTACCTATTTATCTACAATCTTATATATAATCTAAAGTTTACATGACTATTAATATATAGTTGGTACACAATAATGTTATTATGATTCAATGATTTCTATTATCAACATCATTAACAACCCACAGCAGTCCACTGCTGGACATAAACTTCTCCCAAGACCCGCCTCTTAGCCCGATCTACTTAGAACGCGGTACTATTATATTATTGCTAAATAGTTAATACGAACACTAATTAGTCTCTGAGAATAAGGATCTGTCACTAGTGTTCACTATTTCTATTATTAAGTGCATTACTCATGAAAACTTGGTAATTAATGATAATCAGCACAAAAGATCCAGTTTCGTATTTAAATTAATAGATCTGTATAAACTGTCAAATAAGTAACAGCATTAAACATTATTAGAACATAAGCTTATGAGGCTTGATCTTTTTGTAAGAAAGCCTTAATAGTTTAATTAATATATAGTATAAATAAATATTAGTTCATGATAATGATGCAACATTAGTAATTTATTTACCTGGGTTTGTAATGCTAAATTCCTTATTAAGGTAAATGGAACATTTGTCTGTAGCAACATTTAATATTAAATAGGTTAAAAAAATGTAGTTTCATTTGAGAATAAAGCGGTATAACTTTGGGCCGCGAACACCTCCCTCGTTACGTTCCTCCTCCTCCTCCATTCATTTTCTTCCCAGCGGTGTAAAGTAATTTATCAGAGCCGTGTACTCCGTTCAGAAAATAGTTTATCTTATAAACGTTCCTTACTTAGCTTACAACCGCTAATGTTTTTAATTACGTTAAGTAACATAAACTGATTATCACTTACCTCCTCGCCTCACTTAAGTGTATACTTACACAATGCGATAAATAAATCAGATTATTTATTACGCCTAACAACAAGCGAGTAAGAATAGTTCAAAAGTAAGTTTTTTGTGTCGCAGAAGGTGAATGAAAGCATCTTCTGGTTTGAAAGGTTAGCGAGTATTTAAGGGTCTTATATTTGCCTTTGGGTTATACTGAACCAATTGCAGAAGGACTTTGGTGTCTTCTGTGTGATCCAGAGCCTCTTCTAACAGACTGAAGGAGAGTAGTTTTCATCATCATCGGCCGATTGACGTTCACTGCTGAACCTAGACCTTTCCCAAAATATATAAGATTTGAGCCATCTCCCATCATGCTTGCCCAAAGCGGGTTCAAGAGAAGCTAAAGCTGCTTTTGATAATTGACAGTGTCCACCATGAGCACTTGAGGTTGGTTTAGGTACCGTGAGTTGTTGGGTGGGATTCCTTAGATCCCAATAGAAGGTTCAGTGAGTATAAATCCCACATAACCCTAATCTTCACAAGCAGGATATCGGTAATAGGCTAGAAAAGGCTTACTAACAACATACATTAAAGAAAAACCTATTATTTATAAGTTGTACTAACGATCACTCTGAAAATATTTAAGAATATCTTTTCATACGTTACCTGTGAAAAGATTACCTCTCTTTTTTGTGTTGCCGCTATCCGGCAAAACATATTCCGTTTTCTTGGAAACTCCGCTGAACTTCCTTCACTTCCGTTACAAATACATCGCAGAAAAACTAAAATCGAGTTATTCATCTGTTAACACTGTAACACATTGCGCGATACGGACACGGCGCTTTCAAACTACGTCAACTGAAATAGATTCGATGCGTAATAGATTTAATACGTACCGTTTCACATGATGAGCTCATTATTTACTATCAGTACAAAAGGAATTAATTACATGTTTTATTTATTATTATTTTTTATTCCACTAACCGACAAGGTGAGCAAAGCATTCACCTGATGGTAAGTAACAACATAGCGCTGATAAGATGAGACAGTACCACATTGCGCTCGTCACCTTCAGACATCAGATATTAAATTTCGTCTCCGCAGTAATTTCATTAGTTTACAGCACCCTTCAAACCTAATCTCAGTTTTTAATTGCAGTAAAGCTTACTTCTATCTAAAATAGAAATAAGTGACTATAAAAACTATGAAGATTATTGTACATGTCATAAGTATTTCGTTTACAATAAATATAACTTTAATAAGATTTAAGCTATTAGTTGATATTAAAAATGAATATATTATATATATAAATACTAAATATCTTCAACTATGAGAACATTACTATGTTCCAATCTATAGTTTCTATGTCTTATAAATTAGTAAAAATTGTCATACATCTATCGTATTACAACCGAGAATTTATAGAAAAAAAATCGGTAAATTTAAACGAAATAGTAGAATTCATGATGTAATATCTTACTGAAGGTAGATCTCCTTTACCACAGATCATCTTGATAAGTACTACTGCAGCTCCTATTTTGACGGCAGTAAGTACTATGCAAATGTTACAGTGTACAGGTTTGAATGGAGCTACACAATAACAACCTTAACTTATGTTGTGTATACTATCTTAACCAGCCACCGCCACGTTGTTATAGGCAAGAGTATCACTTACAATCAGGTGAACGCCTTGCTCATCTCGTTGCTTAATCACATAAAAAATATAGGCGTCAAAAATAATTTCGATTGAATCTTATTACATAAACCTAATAAATGTTCAACATTATACTAATCCCAATACATTTATAACGCGGCATGATATTATCGCTGGTCTTTGTTAAGTTATTATTGTCAAGTTAGTGCCTCCCCTTAACGTTAGATGAAATCGTGTTTTAGCAGCAGCTACAAAAGGAGCACAAAACATACTACGCTGTATTTTACAATACATTGTTTGAAACACAGCAAATAAATGGATTCTAAGCCCTCGTTTCCTTTCACTCGCGCCCGCATATAATCATTGGTTAAAGCAGACGTTTAATGAAAAGAATGCTTTAAAACAATGTTTGTATAGCCTTCCTATATACTTAATGATATATCTTTAAAACTTTTATTACATCTAGAAAGTTTTTTTTTATTAAAAAAACAGTCGAGACTAGCAAGACGTTTATTCACCTGATGGTAAGAGTAATACGCTTGCCCATTACAAGCATTGAGCTCTTGCCTCGAGACAAAAACAATTAAGTCTTGTTACCCCAGTAATTTCACTAGCATACAGCACCCTTCAAACCTTAACACTGTAATATTTCTACATTGCTCTTTGACAGTAGAAGTAAAAGCTACCAATAAAATACAAATGATATGAATTAAGCAAACTTTGATTTGCTTCTTATTAAAAGAAAAGAAAGACGTTAAATATATGTTAATCCTTTAACATTCATTAAACATATTATATATTATTACTGTAATTATGATTAATAGGTAAAACAGACAACAATTCGTTATTAATAAAGAAATATTTAGATCTGATTCATTCTCTTTGTATCTAAATAAGGTTCTCGAATGAATACTATCTAAATTCAATCAGATTGGTTGATGGATGGATTGATTGTATGATTATATTAGTTAAATATTTAACACCATTGTAACTTGAACCCTACAACTGTTACATTTTGTTCTCACTTAAAGTGGTATATAACGTGGTTATTTATCACTTTGTCGTCCTGGGCTCGTGCACCATTACTCAAGCTTAAGTTGCCTTGCTTGTGGCACGCTGAACAAGTTTAAACCTGATAACGGAATCACGGTTAATTTCATTTTATTTCTCTATTAAAACAATATCTATAATAGTAAAAGGTCATTTTTATTGTTATCTTAATATTTATTTTTTTTAGTATCTTTTTATCACAACATAAAATACTTAATATAAGGAAATCTTCTTCGATATTATTTTAAACGACTTACGTACAAAACCATAATATGTTATACTTCATATAGAATAGTATTTACTCGACATTCTTCTTGATTTTAGACAATAAAAGGAATACACACTTCTGTCACACTAATGCACTCTTCAGATAAACACGCCAACAATATTTCCTAGAAGGGTTTAAAAGCTTTTTGACAATAACCAATGTCTGTTGTGAAAATCGTATCCTTACACTTCATCTTACTTAAAAGCACAGAACTAAATCTAATGCTTTAAAAAATAAGCACAAAAAAACTTAGACGATAAATTTAAAACTTCTGCAACTTTATATACTAAGACGTATTAGTAAGATATAAAATTAGGAAAAAACAATGTCTAACAAAACTCATTAATTAACAGAAGCTTATAATCAATTCGTCGTTAATCAAGTATTGAAAAATATAAATAAACCAACTTGAAATAGCTTAAACTTCGGAAGCTCCGACTCGTCTGATATGCAAATAACACTTTATTCGATAACCGACGAGATGAGCGCGACGTTCACGTAATAATCAGTGAAACGCCTGCCTATAACAGCATAGTGAAAGTTCTTTTTTAGGTTTATAGCTATGCGATTTGATACATGACTTAAAGCAAGTGATATCAGTTGGTTTTATACTAACTGCATATAAATTGAACAATACATTAGTGCAGGTTGGATTCGAACTGTACCTTCGGAGTGGAAGGCAGGTGTTAAATCCACTTGGCTATTATGGCTCGCATGGCGATAGTTAAGATGATATAAACATCACCACATTACGCTCTTTGCTTTGTAACATTACTGGTGGTAGGTATCCGTTACCGCAGCTTCTACAATATTTCTACCGCTAAATAGTACTATGCAAACACTACAATGTTCAAGTTTGAGTGGAGGTGTGAGTGAGAGGGTTAAGCTAGTGAAATTACTGGGGTAACGATACTTTAACAACTTACATCTCAAGGCGATGAATTCAATATAGTACATTGTATATTACCAGTGCCAGAATTTTATAAGCAAGCGTATCACTTACCATCAAGTGAACGCCTTGCTGGTTTAGTTGGCGGATCGTAGAAAGAGGAAATGGAATTGTTTAAAAATTTCATTAAAAATATTCAAATAACAAAAAGAGTTAATTTTTATGGTGAAACTTAACCCCTATCTTTATAAGAGTAGCATGTAAAAGCCACATTCACTTTTAGTTGATCCTTGTAAATAGAATTTATAAAGAAATTTCCGTTTAACGAACCTCCCGACATTTTTACTTTGCAAAATAAGTTTTTAACATCGCCAACGTAACTTTTTAATATCATGAACCAGAAGCGAGGGATATTGTACATTACAGTTTATTCCCCGGTTATAAATATAAAAGCCTTTACAACTCCTCGGTAAATACTACTTAACTGTCCTCCGTAATGTTAGTGTCAAGATCTCTTACAAACTAACGAGGAAATCCGCTTTAGCTTTGTTATGTGCAACTCTTAATTTTCGTATGAAGCTGGAAAACAACTTGGATGTTCACTTTTTATGATATCAAAGAAATTCTATCTAGAATAGTCATCTATTTTTATTTACACAATTAATGAATTAATTTCATCTGTAACAATGATCATTTCATCTTAAATAGCTTTCATGATCGTTTTGGCAAGTTATTCAAAAAACGTGTAAGACTTTTACTTACAAATAACTTACATATATTGTGAAAGAAACTGTTATAAATAGTATATACTAAATCTGAATTAACCAAATAATAATTTTCTTCTAAATAAGACCAAAAAGTATTATATAAAGGACCTGATGATATAAAGGACTGGTGGTAGATCTCTGTTGCCTCAGACCGTCTAGGAAGGTACAATCGAGGTCCTATTGCAGCCGGCGTCTTCCGGTTTGTAGGGTACTGTAAGCTAGTAAAATTATTGTGGTAATTAGACTTCAAACCTCATCTCTCAAGAAGATGAGCGGAATGTGGTCCTGCATATACCATCTTAACTAGCGCCGCGATATTATTAGCAACATCTCTTACCATTATGTGAACGCCTTGCTCGTTACATTGCCAAGACGAATAAACGTGAAAAAATAAACATAACAAAAAAATATTAGTTCTATATTTTAAATTCGCTAATTTAATACATCATTTTTTTTAATTACATTTAAAATTTTTGCTTATAACAGAGGTCTGAAAAAATTTGCTCAAGTGGGTGTTGTGAACGCTTTGAGGAAAAGCAAAAATAAGCTCTTATTTTGACTGATCATTTACCCTTTGAAGACTACGCCATCACTTAGCATCAGGTGGAGTTTACACGTTTAAGTAAATTAAGTAAAAAATTATTTAAACACATTCACAGCGTGGGCGTGATATTCAAAGTTCTTTCATATATAGAAGTGCCTACAGATATTCTTTTTAGCAAAGATTAGGTTTTGTACGAAGTGTTCATTGGAAATATTCAAACACAATGCCTTTTTTTTCACGGGGTAAACCTTAGATACTCAACTTATGGATGGAAGTCAGGGTTATGTAAGATTTACACATACTAAAAGCTCCTCGGCAGTCATCCTGGATGGATTGCGGAAGGCCAGGGATCTCCTTCTGATCCCGGGAAGAGCTGTTACCGTCCCCAGCACTCACAGTGTGCTGAGACCACTTCGTACTTGTCGTACGCTTCAGGCAGGAGCAACGCCTTGTTATAACTATTAAAATTTCTAACACGTTACGAAATCAATTTCAAAAAATTCAAATTAAATTTCACAAATTACCAACAAAACAAAGACAGTAAATGATTTTTGTAAACAAAATTGTTTTCTGCTTTATATAGAAAATTTAATAGTGCTGTAAATCTAACATATAATTGTTGTTATATAAATTAATAATCTAGCATATACTTGGTTATAATTAAGTAGCGTTTGCGATTTTCAATTTATTTTGAAACCTTTATATTTTATCATTGAATTCGTTAATTTTTAATTGTTATGTTAATTGTGTTTTTAAACCAACCTCCATCAGAAACAAACTTTACAACAGAAACTATTAATTTATGAATCTTTTCACTCACCCTTAAAGTTGAATTATTTCTTAACCCACGTATAACATTAAAATCGAACCTTAAAACTAGAATAAAAAAAAATTGTTTTTTAAAAATAATAAAAACATGATTAGTGTGTGTATATAATACAGACGGAGTACTTATAACTATGTACTAGTGTTAATCAGAAGGAAAATGATATATATTCCCCTAGTACTAATTTGACAGAACATATTTAGTCCCAAAAGAGTCATAGCAACCGCGCATTCAGTAAATGTTTAGTGCATTCAGTTAACATTGAACATTTACGAATATCCGGTACCTTTGAGATATATACACAGTATCAGTGCAAAGAAGATCAATACCTAAATTATAAGACATAGATCTCAAAACGTCTTAGTCTGTAAAACATAGAAACTTTCAATTATAACATAGGTGTTGACGTGACGTGATTTAAAAATATCATCTTGTCTTTTTAAGTCTTCCAATATAGGTAGTTACTGGAACATACTTTATTGCTTTATATTATATAGATATGTGTAATTAAAATGTACATTGAATAACTATATTCTGAATACATAAACTTTTTAAATATCATATGAATCCTTTAGGGTACTGTTAACAGAAAACATTTGTTAAACATATTAAAAAACATAGCTTATATCTTATCATATTAAGATTGTTTACGCAGCACCATATTGCGCTCTTCGTCTTTAGTCATGAGGTGTTAAATCTCGTTACCTCAGTAATTTTAATATCATACAACACCCTACTAACCGCAATGCAGTAAAGCTTACACATTACTATTTTGTAGTACAAATAGGAGCTGAGGTGTTACCTATTTAGACGGTCTCATACAACACATATCTACCACTAGTAGAGTCATCATCATTAGACACTGTACTACCACTCCTGAATATAAACCTCCCTTGATAATGAGCGAAAAAAATGTAATAGAAATAGAACAAAAATGTAAGAAATGTAAAATGTAAACAAGTAAAGACAAATTGTAAACATAAATTGTAAAAATGCGGCGAATTTTGTCTCGAGAGGCGATACCTGAGGGATAAGTAAATATAAAAAGATACATAAAAGAATGAAAGATGGAAATGTAGAGGGGAAGAAAAAACTAGTTAAAAAAAGGAAAAAGCAAAAGAAAAGAAAGGATATATATAAAAAAGAAAAACAGGACCCATAACACGAAGGAGAACAATATAAAAAACGCAGGCTCAATGCGGGTTGGTGAAGAGGCAGAGCCATATTCGTTGATTAGTAAGTTGCTCTACTAACAGGTGAAGTTGACCTGGGATCCGTGAGTTGTGATGGATCTTACACCCCAGAAAACAAAGCCAAGTATAAGAAGAATTCCCAAAGCTACTAAAATTTTTCGAATATAGTGAACTCAATGTGTAAGGAAATTTTTTAAAGAACCCAAAGGACTTAACCCTAGAAATATTGTGAGCGCATTAGTTCCCACGAGGACAAAGTTTCAGATACAAAGGGAAACCGTGAGTGTGTGACGATATTGTTGTACTAAAATCACAGAACATTTCGAAATCTTTTGATCGTTCCTTACTTTGTGACCTTTGAAGTTATATGCATAATACTCCTCCCCATAGATTTGAACGACAACGTCCCTCGATAATTATTTTCTTGTATACGATTTTAAAAATACAATAACAAGAATATGAGAAACAACACATTAAAGGCTTTATTTATTTATTAAGTAACACCATTTAGTATTTGAAATAACAATATTTTATAGCATCTTGTTTAAATGTACTTATACATTAAGAGACGGCAAATCGATAGTACATACAAATGCGTAAAGGTTCTGATACTAGTAAGTAAAGTAACTTTACGCTTTAAGTGAAGCTACTTGCTCTGCCTCTTATAACATTTAACTTTTCTCTTCCAGTAAGTTATTTAAATATTATATTTTATCTTGTAGAAATTAGTAAGCATTTATATTCTTTTTTTTAATTTATTAAGAAGTTGTTTTATACAACTTATATTAGAAAAGTAGTCATAAATATTTTTTTTAATTATTTTAAATCTTCCCCTGACACCGTTAATCAGGGTCCATGTTTGCCTTAATTTCTATCTACTTAAGATTGTTTATATATCTCACTAAAGCTATTTATATTATACTTTTCCTGCTTATGTTTATGCTGGAATTGTAAACTTAATAAAGTATTTAAATATGCTACTTATTTTCTATTTATATTTACCACAGACCTTATTAGCTACTTTTGTACAATATTTTAAAAATGTATCCTTCGTTATCTTATTACTAATTATCTGATTAAAATTACTACTTATTATATTTTCTTATGTTTCCATTTCAAAATCATATTTTTCTTTAGTATAAATAGGATATCATATCTTAGCCCAAATGTCAAAACATGGTCATCACATAGTTTTATATCAAAATCTTTTTAGGTTACATTAACAAACAACTAATCCACGTTCAGATTATTTGTAAGCTATCGTAGAAAATATCATTCGCAGGCAATAGACGACCTGCTGGAAATAAACACACTAACCCAATGCAGGATGGTGGAGAGCCAGAGCTTCATTGGTTAATTAGCAGGGGATCATTAGCAGGTGGGGTTGGCTTTGATCTCGTGAGTTGTTGTGGGAGACCCCTTACATACTGTAACGAATTATAATAATTCATTATGATAAATTAATTATTTTATAGTAATGTCGTATAATGGAAGACATT
>DWLS01005382.1:0-12763 GCA_018246255.1 Pachliopta kotzebuea | reverse complement strand
TTAGAAATTTACAGGAAATCAATATCAGGTAAGTAGGGGGTCTACCCAACACGGAAAAACATAGCAAGGGGTCTACGGCACAAAAAAGTTTGGGGAACTCTGCGCTAGATTGTATGATAGGTACACATTGCGCTCGATAACATTACATGTATTATGTTAGATCTCGTAACACTAGTAATTTCACTAACTATAATGGTTTCAAACCAACATCACAGTGCTGTAAGTTACTCTTCTCATCTATAATCATTCTACATCTTTCGTAAGGTACGTAAAATAGCATCTAAAATTAATGGTGAATTCTGCAAATATGAAAATCATATTCTTCATCATCATCATTTCACCGTATTGATATTAACAGCCACATGGACCTTCGCACCTTATTTTCGGCACAACTGAAGAACACACAGAAACATACATAAGAGGTGAGATGTAATATACTGTCTCACTAATTAGATCTTACCTCTTTGCTGAGCCTCAAACGTTTGATTTTGTCTAATAAATAGAAGACCAATAAGAGCAGTGGTCTCAACTCTTTACCACCGCCATCCGGACCCAAAGCCAATCCAACCAGCATCACACGCTCCGTCACCGGAGGTTGGGTTGTTGCTGTTTCCCTGAAAAGAATTACGATCACATGATCAATACACACATTATTATAAAGAAAGTAGTATTATTTAGAAAAATAAAACTACACAAGATAATTAAAAACTTTAAAGAAAAATCCAAATTAATCAGCATGAATTGTGGTAAATAAAATAGATAAAAGGATACATGAACATATAAGACAAACTTGTGAAAAAATCTTCTAAATTTAGATTAAAATTTATTACACATCCAGATTGTATAGTCTCTTTTGAGTAACAAAAAGGGAGCCACTTACTCCATCTGCTTGGGCCCGCAGTACCGATCGGAGATGTGTATGTACTGCACGCTCTTGTGGTACTGGGTGAGGGCGCCGCATACCCGCGCGTCCAACAGCGCGCTGGTGGCCTCCGCGCACTCAGACATCACGTTTAACGAGCTGGGCAGGCAGTGCTTGTCGCCGGCGCGGCGCTCAGGACAGAACACGCTCTGTGAACATCACCATTACATAAGTTTAACATTAAGATGAATACTGTAAAGAGAGATAAAGAAACAATGAGCAAATGGTTCAGTAATTCAATTCATTATAATTACAATTTCATTTAATTTGTGGGTGTGATACTAAAGCACTGCAAGTTTCACGCAGTTGAGGGTCCAATCTTGCTTATATTGTGAGGATACAGACATGTCCCAAGAACAGTATCCATCAACTTGCACTTGGTTAGCATTGTGCGTAACAGGCCTTGATGTTCTCCTTCTAATATAATGTCCCAGTGGCCCAGCGGTACGAACAATGAGTCATTTATTACTGACAGAGGGTATCCATGTGTGAAGCTTAAAAACAGAATTAAAATTCTCACCAAGTCCTGCATCTCTTTCGCGAGCCGCGTGGCGATCTTCTTCTGTGCAACGCACAGGATAAAAGGATCACAGTCGTCTCTACCAAGTTCAACTCGAATGATCAGTGTGTCCGGAGATGGTCTAACTAGACCAAGAATTACATGGACTAGATCTTGACGCTACAAAATAAAGAGTAATCGTTAATTAGAATAAACATGATAATGAGCAAGTTGTTCACCTGATGTGATACTCCATAACAATGAGACATTAGTTAGGATAATAAACACAGCATCATGTGCTTGTGGCCTTAGAACACAATGAGTCGAGTCATTTTCCCTTGCGCTACATAAACAAGTAAATTATTTACACGACTTATCATGCCTTTACATTGGTAATGAATATCATGGAACATATATTACCTTAATAAGTTTAAGAGTAAGCAGCATTCCCTCACAACAGACCCGACCACTGCACCACATTGTAAAGACATGCTCCGCCTCCCGTCTCCATCCGCGGTCATCACCAAGCGATACAACATCCGCACGAGTTTCACCTGTTGTAATTCATAATTTGACGAATTTCATTAGTATTTATTTAAATTATTGTTTTGACGAACTTAATATGTACACTTTATTGCACAGTTGCAAGAAGTATATTTCTGCCTTTTTTGTATTGAACCGGTAATCTACTATAGGTCTAAGTAAACTGCTGAAAGACTCCTCTCTGAACCCGTTAAAGTGGATATCTTTGATTATAATAACAAGTCCATTATATAGAGTAAATATCACGGAACTTACCAACAAGCGTAAAATTCTCATCTAACAAAGGTAAATGATCTATCAGGAAGTTGACAGCAATGGAAGTGTTCTTCGCTCGGCCAACAGCATATGCTAATGCATATGCAGCCAAAGCACAACAAAGTAACCCCTCTAACCAGTAAGCATCCCATCGGGGACGCACAATTATAGGAACCTGAAACAAATGAATATTCAAAAATTTAACAAAAAAGACTTTATTTCTATATTGCGCGAAACCTTGCAAAAGATTCCATGCCTTATAAAGGAATTCAGGGTTATGTGGTGCATGATCAGTACAGAATTACATTTAAGAATATTAAGACTTGTGACTAACATCCACATGAGTCCACCTACCATGCAGCCTTTTAGATAAAATAGACTCTATTATACCATCTTGCTGATGATGCTGTACCAAATGAAATTGCTTATATTTTAATCTATTTTTCATTATTTATTCCTTTTGTAAACACAATATGAAAAAAATAGTGATCTTAAAAAACATATACAAACTTAACTGAGTTCTCTTCCAGCATAGCTTACCATATTGAGGACCTTGTATGTGTTTAATTACAAACACAATGTAACCAATCTTAACTAGCATCATATTGTTATCGTCAGATATATCATTTAACATCAGATGAACTTCTCACATGATTCATAAACAAACACAAAAAGAAAACAATTCAATATAAATCATTATTTTAATTATGTTCAAACTTATCGGTGTACAATATTTTAGCTATAAAGTTTAATGTAATAATAACAATGAAACTTACTTTAGATATAGTGATCTTTGGTTGTTCGGAACTACGTGGAGTGCTGTCTTGGAAACCTTCAAATTCTTCTGGATCTTGAAAATGTTCAAATTCATTATCTTCATCCTAAAAATAATCCACACTTGATTGACTCAATCATAATTTCAACACATGAAAATCAACTGCTCAACAGAGACAATGCAATGTTTATATGTTTACAAACCGTAATATAAAATTGAATTCTACGTGTGAGTTATAGTTATTATGTGAGAATAATTTCAAAGAAATAAAAATCAAGGCAATTGAAAAGCACTATCATACAATTTAAATTATTTATATCATATTTGTATCTAATTTTAGAAAAATCATGACTATTGTTTATAAATTATTTAATGTAATCTATTAATTAATACTTTGTAAGTCTAACAGAAAGTAGACCGATTTCAACACTGTAGAGCAACTCAATGTGGCTCAAGATCAAAATAAATTCTCCGACCTGATGGCCAACCTCCAAAAATGGATAGGCACCTTAAGAAGTCTAACATCATAATTTAAGAGCTGTGATTGCCAAGTGGTTTGAACCCTACCCTTCCTCTCTGACGAAACCAGGTTCGAACCAGGCCTGCACAAGTGAATTTTTAAATTTATGTTTCACTTCACATAGCCATAAAATTAAAAAAAAAAATCACAATTAATGATGAACATTAAGTTGTTATTTCCAAGAAATAGTGTTTACTATGAGGATAAATATATCATTTCTCACATGAGTCCACCTACTCACATGCAACATGAGAAATGGTATATTTATCCTTATAACTAAAAATAGACTTGCTTTACATATTTTGATCCACTAACCTCCACTAAAATATCATCCTCAATATCCTCAATAGTTTCAAACTGATCTTTTTTAACATTCTTATGTATAGGTAACTCTTTTTCCTCTTCTCCAAAATCTGAAATATAATATTTCATAATTAACATAACAGTAATTACAATTATAATTAAACATGGATGGGATGATATCTTGCCGAAAACATTTGTATAACAATATATATTTTTAATAACAATTGAAATAACTACTACTTTTTAACCTTTTAACTACACTTTTTTCCGGCAATCAGATGATTCCAGCCTAAACTATTCTACACATGGAACTTTTATTTTACGTATAATTTCTAAAAAAAAAGAACATTAGACTGAAATGAAATTCTAACTGTTAAAATTTATGAGAAATCCTTCCAGTTTCCTGTGATATCAGAAAAAATGCAAAATACATATACACAACACATGCTGGATTAAAATTAATTAAAATAAATAATTCAATAATCTTTTTGTACATGTTAAGAGTTTTTGGTAAAATTTTGAAAATGATTTACCTGCTACAGTAACATCATCTTCCGAATCAAACTGTTCAAACTCTGCAAAATCATCATCTTCTAAGGTAGTGTCTTCATATGCATTTGCTACATATGCACTACACAGAAGAAATGCTATTGATAATAGCACTGCCCGCATTTTGGTACTGAAAAATGAAAGAAAATCTTGTTTTAGTAGTTTAAAAATATTATGGAAAGAAAAACTTAACAATGATGTTTTTAACTTTATCTGAGAAAGATAACCAAAAGTATTTACATGTTATCAATAAATTAAAGTAACATGCAAATAAAGTTAATTTGCAATGTCTGATAAGTCTACAAATTAGGTTACAAAGGAGGAAATAAATAAAAACACTAATAATATGTTACTTTCCTACAAATAATTTCTTGTTCTGTTATATTGCTTATTCTAATTATTAATTGTGTTATTTTAGTTTTTTATTTATGTAATATCAATAATGAATAGTTATAACCAAAAATTCTATATAGCCGAATTACAAATGTGAGAAATTTTCTTCTGTTACTACTTTTCTATAACTTCTAAAAGATGATATTAAAATGTGAACTAATTTAAAACTGAAATGAACACAAATAATGAATAGTTTTAACCAAAAATTCGGTACAGCAGAATTACAAATGTGAGAAATATTCTTCTGTTACTACTTTTTTGTCACTTCTAAGAGATGATATTGAAATGAGAACTTAATTAAAACTGAGACAACTTCATGTTATGAAAGGTTTCATTCAAGATCATTCATTACTAACAGAATTAAGGTAAAGGTCATTAACCATGGCCTAAATTGGCAAGTCACCAAGTTATTCTAAAAAATCCTTCATGTAAAGATAGACTTGCCTGAATTTACTATCATAGGAATACATATCGTATACTTTTTATAGGCATTAACAATATTTAAAAAAATATTCTAGATTATAAGCAGGCGAATAACTGAGTATTAATTTGAATGAAACAATATATAAATAAAAACCATTACTTACATTACCTTCGATATGTGTATACCACACGTTTAATACAATTATATTACTTTCCTTAAATTAACAATAATTTAGCACATTATATTTTATTTCTACAGTCTCCTACAATATTCACAGATTTGTTTCCGGTTTCACAATTTTCTTATGTGACACTACATTCACATTCATGCTAACAGAAAAGCAAAGGAAGACAAAATGTCCAATAACAGCATGCTACGCAAGCTGAATAATAATTTTACTACGTAATTTTGTAATTGAGAACAAACGTATAAATTTTTGGCAGATAAACACAGTGTTGCCAACTTTCAAAATCTTTAAACAAATCTCAATTCAATTGTTTCTAAACGGCATTAAAAACAAAATTATGAATGAAAATAATTGGCACTTATGAGCGTCATTCATTTGTTTTATTAATGTAATTGTTTTATTTTAGGAATATTAAATTTTGATATTTTATATCATGTTTTTGCTTCAAATAACTTTTATATTATGTAAAGCTTTGTAATGTAGATCAAAAAATAAAATGGAACATTCGCTCTAGGAATGTAGCCATCAACAAACTCAGCCATAGAAAACTTAAATTTATGTTAATACCTAGGTACTACAGTGAAAAGGTTATCGTCATATGACTATTAATGTTACCATATTCCTATCCCTAACTTTTTTTGATAAATGGAAATTCTTTTTTTTAATAAATATATTAAGAGATAGAGTGAACGCATTCATATAAAGTATAGATAATATTTAAATGCTTTGCGCTTAAAAGTCTATTTGTTAACTATAAATATAAAATAAAAAATCATATTCTTTAAAAAACGAGAATGGGTAAATTGCTTTTTAATAGAACGTTAAACAACGTTAAACGTTCCATAAATTTTTTAAAATGTTTAATTATCTTTGGTTGTTTTTTGGCAGAGATCTCTAGGCAGTGATATATTTATTTAAATATTACACCAATTTATGTAATATATTTAAATGTTTATCAGATTTACAAGGTTGTTATATTTTTTAAAGTAATGATTAAGTTGGCCGAGAGTTTAGTTGCATGTGCCGAAGGTATTCTTTCCTGTTAGTTAAAATTTATATTGGGAAAGAATTAAAACTATACTTCTATGTAAATAATAGATTGTTTTACCTAAGATTTACTTAAATTTACACATGACTTGTTGTTACGTCTTTTTGGAAAAACCTCACCGACTCAAAAAATAATAAGCTGTAGTCGTAGTATTTAAAATGTACTAAACATTTTGCGGATAAATTTTACCATGACCTTTAATTTTTTAAATGATTCATTGTTTATCGAGAATTTTGAATTAAATATATTTTGTTAGAATCAAAGATACTTTTTGATGATCGACGTCCCAGTGATTGTTTTAAATATTGATTATCTATAACATTTCTATCCAATTTATAATAGAGATTTGAATAATAAATTAACTTTAAATTATCAAAACCAGTGATAATAGTTATTTTTTAATTTGTCCTTAATTCATTTTAACGGTACTAGAAGATTAAACAGGTCAAGAAACTACTTGTAACTATTTTAAATATATAATGTATGTCTTTCTATTATTAATACAAATAATATGATGGCTGAAATAAATAATATAGAATCAAGAGATCGCTAAATTATTTATAGTACTCATAAAATGACCTACTAACAAATTGTTCTTAATTCCGGTTCTAACTAAGGCTTTTGACGTCAGAGTCTAACAGGTCCGTTTTGAAATTTTAAATGAAATAGCAATAAATTAAAACTTTCTAAAATCTCTATTCATATTTAATATAACTGTAGGTAGTTGAAATAAAATTTAAAAATAAATTAATTAGTGCCTATTATTCTAAATATTCATGTTATCAATGATAATTGACTTGAGATGTATGGTATAGCGGAACTCGATATTATCATACCAGTATTTAGTTCGATTGTAACTAATCTATCTTTTTTTTACTGATGGTAGTTTTTTACCAAGTAGATAATGAATTTCTTTTAATAACATACGATAATTTGTACGTCGAGGCCCTTGTTTTGGAAAAGAGCGCCTCTTAATAATTAATTTTCGTACTTCATTAATAACACTTAAACATGTGATACGTTTTTATAACAAACGGATGAATTGTAATAGATGTGGATAATTTCGTCAAAAACGGTAAGACATCTCCGTAACGGCTTACCATAACTTGTCACATTTGACCAAAGAAATTACTAGAAAAGGTACTAAAATCGCAACTTTGAAACGTACTACTGATCTACTTATACCCCTTGGCGAAGTAAATCCTGAAAATAGTAATCAAAAAATCTTAAGGAAAATGCATACAATTATTATCCTGTATTTAAAATTACTGTATTTTAAAATAGTGCTAAAATTCGGAGATATGACTGGAGGTTAATTTCGTAAAATCTCTACATCATCTTATCTACGACGTATGACCTCATTCAGGTAAACCCATTTACCAATAGAATTTACACATGCGTATAATACTTGCGTAAAATGTTTGAAATGTTACAATGTTCTTTATAAGGATATCATACGTGTATAATAATTTATCGAGCGCTAGACCTTCGCCTTAAGACCATCATCGTCACCTTGGTGTACTATTACAATAATTTAAAAATTATTGTAAGGGTATAAAATTTATAAATATTAATATTTATTGTTAGTATAGATTGATTAATGATTGCCCGTAATTTAAAATAAATTATGAGTTATAATTTATAACCCGTAATAAATTTAAACCAGTTTTATCAAACAAATAGTCTCATGTAATTTTCTTAACTGTATCGTTTAAAAAACTCATAAAATAGTATTAAATCAACACAGAATAGATCTAGAAACATTAAGAAAAACACAAACAATCAAAAGCTTTCATGCGTTTTTGTTTAAATTGATTATATCAAAAAGAGAAACACTAAGAAAAATTATTTTAATAAATGTAAATGAAGATACAGCAGAAAATTACACGAAAAATAATGAGAAACAGATGTTTAAACTTCTTGCTTTTTATGCTAAATAAAACAAACTTTTATTGCATCAAATCCAAAGTTTAATACCGATGAATGTGAAGGTCAAATACATCGAATCACGGCATATTTTAATTGTTTAATTAATTATAGTTCACAATACTTTATAAAGTGTGTAATTTTTTATTTAGTCTGCTTGAAGTTAGTGTAAATTTACTTTTAGGTTATGAATTAATACTAATTAAAATCTGTCTTGACCTCTTTCAATGTCACTAATGTTAATTTTACATGGTACAGGTTATATGGAGTTATAAAACTCGCCAGTTTTATTGACTTCCCAAAACATATAAATAAATATCTCATCAAATGTAAAAAAAGAAGACATTTTGCTACCACTAACGACAGAAGTTTTTATCCGTTAGGTAAAATTTTATCATTTATGTGCTATAAAAGTTTAGATGATTATTTTGATTTTATATGTCGATAAAAAGAATGATAAATGAAAATATAAAAATGTTAATAAACAATTTCTTTAGTTCTCCTTAGAACGGCTCCGTTTTCTCACTATATTGTTCTTCACGAGAACCTCAAGTTCAAAATACATCATGTACAGACACACATGCCAACTAAGCTATTAATTAACTTTAAAAACTGTGGTTTATTGTAAAAATATTTGTAACTGCTACATCGATACGACGAGCAGGATATTCGCCAGCTCATCGCGATGCACAATTAAATAAAAAAATATCCTTGTTTACCCTTTCACTATTATAAAGCGGATACACATGCATGGTTATACTAGGAAATAGTAGTTAATTACAATGATAATGAAATGATTGATAATTTAATGAAAACATATTGTTTATTCCCGTTGCAAATGCAATTTGTATGCTATTTTCATCCTTACTTGGCACAAGTCTGTTACGGTCGAATCCTGAACATAATGTGTCAAGGTTTAGTATTCAAAGCAAGGATATTATTAGTACTGCACACACAGCCTGTTTATTTATACAGCATTATATTTTAGAATTTCAAAGTCTTTTTTATTATCTGACGGGTTAAAAATAACAATATAAATGATATCACTTTTATATTGTGCAGCTTTTGTAGACATATGATATGCAATAACCAGTACTTAACCAGCGTGGTGGACAAATGACATTGACTGTCTTGTAAGAGAAGGCTCCAACTGTAGTAACATGAGACCTTATTTGTTTTGTATTTCAATATATGTAAGTACGATTTTGAAATAATTTGATTTGAATGATTTGAAACGAGTTTTTAAATGTTTTTCTCATAAAACACAAATACTTTCCATATAAAGTATAATATTGAGTATACTTTCACAAAGAGTATTTTTTAAGGGTAACAAACAGTATGTATTTAGAACATTTAATTTTACGCAGCGTTTATTACTTCTAATAAGTTTACCTAAATTTACTACCCATAAAACATAATTTTTAGGAATATATATAAAATTAAATCAAAAGTAACAAATTTTCAGTGTTTTTAATAATATTGATTACCATTATTTCTGTACGAAAAGAAATTTGATATTCTTGACTTATCACTAGAAGCAAAATATCCTCTGAAGACTCAGGAATAAAATACAGGAAACAGGGAGACATTGTTCCACGCAACATACATACTTACTTTTATGTTTCCACTGCTAACTCTCCTCTAAAGGTCTCACTGTGAAAGACGTAGCTAAGTAAAGTCATGATCCATAACGCGAACAAAATGGACAGAACTTCATAAATAACATTTTTTTTACATTTTTTAACAGAACTCCGGCTAGTAATATGGTCAAGATAATTTCTTATTAACTTTTTTATGCTCTATATGTCATATACCGGGTCCAAGCTCTCTACGGAAAAATTTAGAGGACGACTTTGTAATAAAAAATCAAACAAAGTTGGATGGATACAGAAAAAATTTAGGGTCTTCATCGTGAAGATAAATTCTACCTAATTAAAAAATTATTGTCGTTTTGTTATTTAATATACAATTATAATATATAAGCCGTAGAACAATAATTTACAAGATTTATTAAATTTTAATAAAATATTTTGCTACGTATTATATGTTTTACACTTTTAAACAATAGCAATATTATTTATTACTATAGAAACAAAAGTCCGGATTATTAGATCATCAATTTTTTATCTGACTGTAAAGAATACTATTAAAAGAACTTTACTTGTAATTTCAAAGAAAACATAACGCAGTAATAATTTATCAACGATGGCAATGGATTGGAGTAAAAATGATATCATAGTTTTAAAAAGCACTCACTGATGGATCCTGCTCGACGTATATTTCGGTGATTGTCACACTTTTTAATGCAATTTTATTTAAGGTTAACAATTACGAGTATCGTAGGTGTAAACTAAATCATTGGTACTGTCCTCTTCAAATGTGTACCTCTTTATAATAATCCAACACAAAAAAAACAAATTTGATATAAAAGCTTTTTTTAGTAATAACCCGGTAAAGAGTATTCTTACACATAAATGATTAATTCGGTGGCAAGATTAAGTTAATTATTTAAACAAAGTAATCCGTTTTAGAAAAGATCTCTGGAACGTTGTACCGAAAGATAGAAAATTACTCATTTTACTTGATGCGAGTCGCATCCATCCAACAATTAGAAACATTTAAATTAAAAAAAAAAGCTCTTTTACTACTAGATGTTTAAATTTCCATTTATAGTAGTACCTAGTAAATAGTACGTATAATAGTACTATCGAGGGATACAAATATTAAAATTTTATTTTTTATAAATAACTATAGCAAATTAACTAATGTTGGCATACCTTCTCATATTACTTAAAATCATAGTCGATATGGCGTGCAGTATAAACATCCTAACTAGCACCTGGTAAGCTTATCACCATCATGTAGAAGTCCTGCATGTAGCATTGAATGACTGTATGAATATATGACGGAGCTACCGTGTGAATTTAAACACAAATCACATAACAAACGTAGTAATTTTGATAATTTTAACGATGGTGAATCAGCCGGCATCGTTGACCATAAAAGCGATCTCGCAGCCGGTTCAATGTCAGTCGGCAACAATTCCCCGCGCTAGTAACACGCTTAATACTTCTTTTCTTATTTTATTCATAAGTTTTTTCCTCAGTCCCGCCGCAATGGCATCCGCCTTGATTAAGTTCAGTGCCATATTAATGCTTTTCGGTTTTGCCGCGGCCGAAGTTGGTACGTAACTGTATATATGTTTATACGTAACTGTATATATATCATAAGGTCTGTGACACAACAATTATTATAATATGCTCTATAAATTACTTCATATTATTACATCGAAAATACATGATAATTATTTAAATAGAAACACTGATATTCATTTCCATGAAAATAAATAAGTTTATTGATGCATCAGAGCTCCTTTACTAATATAATTGTTGTAATATATTATTAATCATACATAATGTACCGTGTTCAAGTGCTATTAATAATAAAATTTGTTCTAAACAAGACCAAAAATGTACGTCAACTATTGGTTCTTTTAAAATTCCTTTATAAACTTTATCATGGTACAAGCATAAAAAGATCATGTTTGTTTTTCATTGTCTAAATTCATATTAAAATATCTTATATTTTTATTCACGGTGCGGTGAGTATTATTAAAGATATTAATTATCTATAATGCATCGTTCAATGCAATAAATACATACTACTTAATCTACTGGACATGATGATGATCAGTATTACAACAATATCATGTCATCATAGATAACCCCTACCCCATATATTTATAATTTAATATTCAATGATTTAATGTAACCGTTTTAAAAAACTTAGAATTCCTTATAAAAATTACTATCTTAAATAACATGTAAATAATATTTTAATATGAAACTAAAGATGTAATTATATCTATATTGAATAATTACAAATATCAAGGCCTATTTATCTTACATCAGACAATCAAGTGAATCAATCTAACATAATATAACCAAGTCAAATACACCTTCCGCGTAATTTGCATTATTCTGAACTATTTTATATAATCCAATTGTCCAATACTTAAATATTGCAAGAAACAAACAAAAAGCAACGGTAATTAATTATAGTACCAATTACATATTTAATTTGCTTGTTAATTCCCATTGTTAGTATATCGATCTCTTGTTAAATGCAACTTAGATTTAATTAATCGTCCTTGCTTATAAGCCATTTATTAAACACTAATTCAAGTTACATTGCAAACACATTCAAGTAACAAAGAGATAATTTTTTTTTTTATTGTAGTATATAACACATTGAAAAATTGAATAACTGAACTGCTTTGCGTTGAAAAAATTAGACCTTGCGATGAGTTCCTTATGTATCATAAATGTATGATTACAATTACTTTTTTTTTTTTTTATACGTATGTATAGGTTAATGCTTGACCACGATCCCACCTGGTGGTAAGTGAAGATGTGGTCG
>DWLS01005381.1:0-12764 GCA_018246255.1 Pachliopta kotzebuea | reverse complement strand
CTTGGTCACATAAAGTATGGTGATAATTATTCTATAAGGATAATTTTCATTATGGAAGAAAGGGATAGTCACAATACTTTAAATCTGCCACTGTAAATATTGCTGTGTTGTCGGCGGCTAATCTAAACACACTTCACCATCTACTATTTCATAGTTATTTAACACTGTGATTAAAAAAGTTCAAGTGTCATCCGTTTGTAGAAAAATAATGAATAAAGAAATCACGATTTTGAGAAAAAATGCCGCCAAGCGTGTTCAAGCAAATTAGCTTTGTAGTACTCTGATGTACTGATTTTGTATAATGGAAAGCGAAAATCCGTTAACTGAATGGCTCGCCCCAAATCCCTTATCGTAGCTTAATTTTGGCTCTGCTCCAACTGGGAGCATGCAAACATACACTTCTTTGCTATATTCTGGATGAACATCATTATCTCATTGCTTATAACTATGCAAATCTTTCTCTGTTGGAACATACATTTTAATTTTTGTACTCAGTTTAAGATTATTTCACATATATAAAAAGTAGACAACATTTTAGTGCGTTATTAGCTATCGTTACGTAGTAAAAACAATACGTATAGTAATTTCAGGACTAATTTTAGGAATTATTGATTAACTCAAAAAATAATTAATCTCTCAAAACCTTTCTCGACTAATTAATTAACTATATTGGGTATTGTAGTCGTCTATACTAAATTACCTAATCGCTTTCGGAACATCACGTACAGAAAGCAGGAGAATAGATTAAACTGAAACTTATTGTGATATGAAATGTTATGATAAAGTTGTTGACCGGGATGTGGTATCATAATAACTACCTTATTATTATGATAAACATAATTTTCTACCACTCTTTTGTCTCATCGAATTACATCATAAAAAAAGGTTTATTTCTCTTTTTTATATAAGTTGCTCCCAGTAACGTCGAGTCGAGACCTGTGAGATTATAATGATTTAAAAAAAATTGCAATGTCAATATAACGTCCCAATGACGTCGTATCTTTTTGTGAGCAAGAGAAGAAATTGCAATATTTACCGAAAAATGGATAAAAGATCCGACAATGAAAGCAACATGTCCTTAGACAGCTTAGAAGAAAATTTTAAACGAGCAACGTCCATAAAAGATGTGTCTGAGGAAAATGTTGATACTATACTTGTGCCATTTTATGAACAAGATGTTCTTATAAAAGTACCTAAGACGCAGAAGTCGCAGTACTACGATGACAAGAACAAAATTACAAAGAATCCGAAAACATATTTAATGAATAAACGGACGGCCCAATGTCCAAAAAATTCTTACTTGCAGATTTTTCGCAAAAAGAATAATCCTAAACAAGGACAAAACAATCCGGACGAACATGAAATACGTTCTCTATCACCGGAGTATGGTGACACAGAGAGGGAAAGTATTTATGATGATGTAACTTATCCAACCGATGAGTTTATTAACACGGAGTCGTACAATGAAATTTATTATGAGAAATTATTGGAAAAAGAATATAAACAACACTTGGAAAACTCATTCCGTGATGAAGTGCATTTAAATAAAGGTTTTGATAAGAACACAGACAAAGACAAGCCATCGAGTATTTCTGATACTTCTCTACCGAGGCGAGTAAGTCACTCTTCCATAAGAAGACCTATCATTGATGTTATTAATAATGTAAAGTTAGGCGGATTAGGTCCAGATATGGAAAAAATTAAACCAAGACTTGAGAGAGCCCGAAGTTTACAGAGATATTCCGAAAAAGTTAGGTTGGAGAATAGATTGAAAATATATAAAAAAAGTATTGAAACAGAAAAAGATAAACGTCCTGAGAGACAGTTATCTCCAAAGCAACCTGTTAAAATTGAAATTATAAAAACAGACTTGGAATCAAAACATTCTTCTTACTTAATAAAGAAAAGTTCTAAGGATAAAAAATCATTGCAGCTGCTGAGAAAAAATTACGGATTGAAATCCGCGTGTACCTCGAAAACAGATAAGAATCGTGAAAAATATATGAAAGAAAAAGACGTATGTAACTTGATGCAAAATAAATCTGTTCACAAAGAAAAGAAACCAAAACTATATAATGCTGATCACAAGGATCGAGCTAAAAATGAAGCTTCTGAAGTAAGAACAAGATCTGCTAGTCAAAATAAAGCTATTAACAGAGAAAGTAGATCAATAAACACGGTGCCGCCAGTAAAAATAAGTTTTACGGTGAATTTTGAAGGAATTCGCCCTTCTAGTGCTCTGAAAAGACTTGAGGAGAAACATAAAATGTACCAGGAAAAAGTAAAAAAGTTTGCGGTTCAAAAAGAAAATTTGTAATATTTTTCATATTAAAATATACATTTTATTAATCATTTTATTATTACTAAGTTACTAAGCGGAATTACCCAGACCACGTATGTACCATTGTATGTTTACTTTTTGCTGTTGTACATCTATATAATAATTCCATATGAAGATATACGGTATATCGTCATCAAGATTATCGTTTCAAGCCTTTGTAATCTACTGCTGAACATAGGCCTACAGCGATCTTCAGCGTTTTCGTTACCATGGTAGATATTACATAAAGTGTTATAAGTACTATCTTTTCAGGTTCATAGTTTTTTAATTGGGCAAGATGAGAAAGACGTTCACCTCATGGTAAGTGATATAAAAGCCAAAGCCCATAAAAACGTGGCGCTGATTAAGATGGTAAACACAGCGTCACACTGCGCTCGTCGTTATGAGATATAAGGTGTAAAGTCTCGTTACTCTAGTAATTTCACTAGCTTACTACGCCCTTCATACCGGAACACAGTAATTTTTCTACACGATTGTTTGTCGGCTACAATAGAAGCTACCACCGCAGCTACCTTCACAGTCTACGGCAATAGAGTCCTACCATTAGTGTCTAGTTTTGCTTAAAGTGTTTAGCTTTTGTATATTCGGTCGTTTTTAAAAACTTTTACCATATTTATATCTCAAGTCGTCGAATTTTGGTGCAGTGTATACAATTCTAACTACGAGACAAATCGTTATAGGCAAGCGCATCACTATGAGATGAACGTTCTATACAGACGAATAGTATAGATTTACGTTGCATAAAAAACGCCTCAAGTGTCAATCTTATAGGCTTATAATTAATATTTTGGCAAAATAAAAAAAATATCTATCTTCGCTTATTCCATGATTGCAAACATCTTATACCTTTCAATTTCAAATAACGAAAGAGTAAGAACAGCCTATCTTCACTTGGTCCAAATAAGATAATGGGATCCGGTTTTGATTTTCTACTGAGGAGAAAGTGTTCATACAATTATGAAGCATACAACTATTACGTATATTAATCTTAACGGAACATACCACTTATTATTAAATATCACACTATGTAGTTTATTTATAAATTATACGCACATTCCTTTGTAGATAAATTATATATGTATGATAACACAAATATAATTACGTTATATATGTATTAAATCATTTCCTAAAACTTCTTTATATGTTTAGTATCCGGCTACTTTTATTTTGTATGTTTCTTATCGAAAACATATAAGATGAGATTAAGGTTCCTTTTTGTAATTTTTCTGAGAACTCAATACATGAAAATTCAAAAATAGTCCAAAAGGTTTGCTGTTACCATCCCAGTTATTTTTAAGGTTTATAGTATTTTTTTATTAGTAATATAAAACTACAATTGAAAGTTAAAACTTTAATACTAAATTTAATACATTCATTGTTACAATATATCTTTGTGAACGTATGAAGTTTAATCAAAATTTAAAGACCATACACTGCAGACTTTAAAACCTTTTTAATGTAGGTCAACTGATATTTTTCAGGTTTTATTTCCAAAGGATTTGTTTTAGTTGTGGCTGTGAAAGAGATTGGCAAATAAAAGCCATTGCATTCGTATTAGCTTAGTTATTTCAATATTAGTCTATTTCGGTATGTTCTTTTAATATTGCGTGTTCTTAATGTTTACATCATTCTCCTGTAGAGAAATGTTTACTACATGTATTTTACTGTGCAAGCTGTTATATTATATATGGATCTATACATATGGATAAGAATAGGAATTAGAGAAGCCCAGTCTGCTGGGGAAGATGGCTAGGAGTGGATGGCTCTGATCACTCATATACTTAGGTGCTAACTAGAAGGAGGCGGGAAATGTATATTTTAAGTGTATTGCATAGAATGTAAATCATAAAATTTTTTGTACAAATTCTTGTTTGTTTATCTGTATGTATGTGTGTGTTTTTGTGGTAACAATAAATGTTTTATTTATCTATCTATCAAATGCGAAGTTGTCTCATAAAAGAATCGGTGGCCTATCCTAACACTATGAAAGTGATAAGCTATGAGTTTCAGTTGTCGGAAATTTAAGTAACCCAAGTATGCTAAATTTTGAAGATTCCTTTCGATCTGCCGTGTAGACATCACCCCACTATTAAGGACATGCCGTTACTATCAGTTGAAAGAGTTCAATTAATATATTCATTGGCGTACATCGACGCTGAAGCAAATGGTTTAAAGTTCAATGTGAACTCGCAATACCTGCATTACATTAAAACTTATTACCAAATAAGTAACGGCATTAATTCTTAAATTTTTAGCTCATTAAAAACATTTTGTTTTAGTCTAATGCTTTATAATTATAACAATAGTTAGCCATTCTGTTTAAACATATAAAAAATCCCTTATTTCGACATGTTAATGCGAAAATTGCTTTAAAAAAAGGTAAACTCAGTCTTGAATAGTTCTTTGTTTGTAGTCATGGCAACTGGTTTTTACCAAATATACGAACAAGTCGCTTCGTTTGGTGCCCGCTCTTACTACGGAACAAAAGACATTGGCCTCTCCCAAGGTAGTCCACAATGTTCGCACCAATTTAGACACGATAAATTCTCGTCGTTATACGTTACATTTTAAATACTTTTTACAGTGACAGTCCTTATAAGATATCTCTAAAAATTGAGAATAATGGGAATAAGAAGCATAGGATATAATTTTTTCTCTTCTTCAGTATGTATTAATATTGTAATTGAAATAAATAAAATTAACTAAGGTGTATATCAAAATGTATTGGTTGATATAAAAAGAAAAAAATATGGATGTAATATCAATTAGACGTGAATGCTCTTTTGCATACCATGATGAAAATGAATTGGAAACCAATAGGGGAAAGGTAGTTTAAAAAAATTAAAACATTATTCTTTTAAATTAATGCGCAAGAAAATCATATTAACCTAATTAATTGTCGAAATCAAACTTAGTAAATATTAATACATATTAAGAAACACGTAGTAAGTTTGAACTTTAAAAAAACCGCAAGGTTCAAGGCATTATTAACTACTCGCTTTTAAAACTTTTGTCATAAAAAAGTAAGAAACTTAAAAAATTTTCCTGTAATAATAAAAGCGGTCAAAACTGTTGTCGTCGCAAATCGAAATCAAAAAGTTACGTAAAGCGGAAATAAATGCTCACTCGTTAACCGACAATGTTACGTTTAAAACAACTACTAAAACTACTGAACTTCCATCAGCATCAGCATCCCTTCACGCAAGCAATTCGCCAATGTAGGTTAAAAATCTGACCGGTCCTCGACAACTTTTACCGTCCTTGACGCCCTTGATACATTTAATGAACCATAACTGTGCCTTCATTTTTAATATTGTCAATGTTCGCGTAATTACACGATTAACTTATTTTGCAAATAAGCATAATGTCGTAATACGTAAAGGACCTCAGTTAACATTTTTTATCTATATTATTTACGAGTTAATCGCCTTTGTAGCATCTACGGTTACGTGGACTAATATCCTAACCTTATCCTATTATCTGATTATTATTATCTATTAGATTTAAAGAAACTGATGCAGTAACTTAAATACTAGGTAACGATTGTAACTTTTAAACCGGATGAGATACATGGATACACTTTCAAAATAAAGCGACGAAAATCCGGAATAAAAAGTATATAGCTCTTCCGGCTAAGGATATATAAAAGGACGAATTTAACACTGTTGTACGCAAAAAAGGAAATTTGTTGAGAATCGAACTCATGTCCTTCGTGTCCACAACATGAAAATTTGCAACTAGGCTACTCTGGGAAATTCTAATGTTATACGGTAATAGAGACCCGGATAAAGAAACAAAATTGTCGTCTTTCCGGCTTGTACCATTATTATTAACAGTTCAATCGACGCAGGATTAGCTCACTATATCTTTAAGTGTATGAAATATGTGCTTAATTATATTGATTTGATTTAATTACATTAACAATAGGTTCCTAGCCCCATGGTTGTATTCAAACACATTCGCTATTAAAACGATAACTTTTGTATAATTGTAATAGCGAATTGTTCTTAACTGGATTTGGCTTATTTTGCTAGAAGTGATTTATCAAATCTGTTCTCACATGGTGGCAGATTGGAACCTTTTTTAAAGGTCTGCAATTAAATAAGACCGAAGAAATATTCAAGATATTTTGTTTTTATTAAATATATAATATTCGCAATAATATAACAAATTGTTATACAATTTAATAATAAAAATATTGTACATGTTCAATAAAATCTAGCTCCGAATGTTTGCTTTAGAAAATGGACACGGTCTAGACAAGTATCTGTAAAGCGTATATGACCAAGAGACATAAATAAAATAAATGTTGGCATAAATAATAATATACTGCTCATTCCTAAGCCATGTGTATGTATAGTGGCAATATTGTACCACAACAGGCGTTATATTTTACTTCATATTTACCTTATTACTACGTTTATTACAACTAGCTATCGTGGTGTATAGACAGTTGTTTCACAGACCAATAAAAGTTTAAGTTGAAGGAAGTTGATTTCCTGTGATATATTATTGATATGATATATATCAAAGAGATCTCTTTTAAATTAATAATCTAACAATTAGTATTCCTCAATACTTCACAGGCTTCGTTAGTAAATCTTTTACACTTCAAGCACCACGAATCACGAACTCCTTACCGCCTGATGATATTAGAAAATCTCCAAAAAAGGTTTTCAGGAAATGATGAGAAGGTACTGGATATTCAAAAGTAGCACTTCATGTACATAATATAAATATTTTAAGTACATGTTTATTTATAAAAAAGTAAGTATATTTATATAAAAATAGCTCTTTTTTTCATATGAATGTTCTACCTCACGTACCACCGCATCCCTACACTCTAGGTTGTCTGGTAGAGAATGCTCCAAGTGCGCCTATTGTAACCTAATTTACGATACAATAAAGATTTTAAGTTTATACTTAAAATAAATAAACTACAAACTAGTGCTCTAGAATTTTTTTAATACATATTTATGCATATTGATGTACTTTAGATGTGAATCCTGTAAATGCTAAGAGACTTAAAATCTTCACTCAGTGACTTAAGAGATCAATGTTTCGGTCTAAGTTGCATAATAAGAATTTTATATATATACAAATACATAATACGGTAGTTGTAAAAGTGTACAGCGCATTTAAAACGTATTAACAAGAAAACACCGTGCCCCAGTTAAAATGCATCTGCGCAAGTGAATGCAAGGGAGAGTAATAAACGCGTAATCACAAATGCATACGCTTTTAACTTGGCACAGAAACTCCCGCTCGTTCGGTTTTTTTCCAACAGACTTTTTGAAATCAACAAGTTTTCATGTTCTTTTCATATTTATTTAACCTCACTGAATTTTACTATAAATCTACAAGAAAAAAAATTTATTAGTTTTTGAAATTAATAGTTCAAAACCATAGTTTAAAGTGGGTTATAAAAATATTAGACTTTTTAAATAATATGAAATGACTACAAAAATTACTTATGATTGTGTAATATGAAAATTTTGAAAATTTTTTTCGTCAAACGGAGCGTTCGTAATATATAAAAGGCCAATTTTATCTTAACATACCTAAATATAAAAATAAGTATTTACTATCTCTATATATTTCCTTTCGTTATATGAATGTGAATAAATTCACTAAAAATAGTGAATTACAATAATATCTTTTTTAATAAAAACTTTAATGTTATCGTGAAAGAATCTTATAAGTTTTAATGAAATGAGTTATAATCGTACACATGGTTTTTACAATTTTTTTAATCGGTCAATAACGTTATTAATAGTTTTAATATACCAATAGATTATTAAGAAACATGAAACTCTTTAAACCGGCTTTCACCGGACATTGACTTAAGAACATTTTGTTTGAGGTAAATATTTAATAATTTTAGAAACGGTTTTAGTATTCAAATTTAGCCCCAGGCATTCTGGCGTTTGTATCCATTTTAAATCATGATAACTAACAATGATAACGTAGACTAAATGAATGGTGTATATTTTAAACGTTAACAAGGTCCTATTTTTTAGAAACTAAACAGTATTTAAAGCCATGAGAATGTAATTTGTTTTACTACTACGGATTTTTTTTTATTCAAAGAGTCAATAAGCCAGGCAAAGCTCTTACATGATGGTTAGGTGGATATATTGCACCAAATTCAGCTTGTCGTCTTGAGACATATGGTGTTAAGCCTCGTTACCTCAGTAATATCTCTAGGTACGACGTCCTTCAAACCGGAACAAAGTAATATTTGCACAGTATTGTTCGTCGATTGCAATAGGAGCTCGTATTGCAACAGGAGGTCGTACCTCTGATTTCTCAGACAACGTGCCATGGCTCTGGTCTCTGGCAACAGAGATCTACCACCAGTGTTCAGCGTTTGGATAGTCACAGAATCTTTTTCTATTCGTTTTGCAGCGATAAAACATATCAAAAGTATCAATCTATTACTATATTTACTAACATTCATACTATTAATACTGATACTAACAGTAATACTTTTTTAAAAGCTAAGTCTAATTCTTCTGCTTCAAATCATATTGTATCTTGGCTTCATATTATATTGAGAATTAAGTTTTAATTATGTAATTTTATATTATAATACAAAAGGTCTAGTCTCCTTTTAAGAAAAGTACCAGGAGTGAAAACATGGAAAGGCAATATAATAGCCATTGTTAAATGTCACGGGTTAATGTGGTGATGATGAACGCATATCAGTATCACTAGGTGAACGAACATCTTTGTCTAGTTGCTTTATAGAATAAAAAAAACCATATAAGAATTGGTTAGGTTAAATGGCATCAGTCACCGTCAGTAGATGTATTAATATGGTTTCCAGAGCGCGTCATTGTACTCGGAAACTGGAGCATGGAGACGGAACGCAATTATGATAATCATTCCGTGCGGTTTTATCCTTAACAATACTGAGCCGACTATGTACAAAGGTAACTAGTTTTTGCCCGCTGCTCCGTCCGTCACTAATTAACTGTTAACTAATTTATAAATATTATATTACCTTTTCACATTATCAATCATGATCAATAGTTATTTCGTGTCCAAACATTAAAAACGAAAGCTTTGTGATTAAACTAAAATAATATATAAGCAGTATACTATTACTAATTCTTACCAACCTAATATAGACTCATGGTTTGAAATAGAAATTTTTTATTTATCTTATAAAACAATCTATAAATTAAAACTAAAATAAATAGTTGCTCCGCCAATGCTAGATCAATCATTCTTGTTATTTAACCCAAAGGGTTAATTTTTTTGAGGAAATCTCTGAAACAATAGCGGATTCAAAATTAATTAAAAATTTATTTTACGGATTTCCTATTTATTTTAATTTTAATTATCTGTGGTTTCATGCCTTTAACAGCATCCATAGTCATGTGTCATCAGTACTTGCGTGACCATGAATACTGTAAAGCATCTAAAACATCAAAAAATCAAAAATCCGTAAAATTTACTTTTATTTAATATGTCATATTCGTGTAAATATAAACTTTCATCACAGTTTGATAATTGCATAAAAATGGCATAAATATGTTGCATAAAAAAGGAGCTAAAAGAGATATTAGTCGATTTAAGAACCTCTTTCCTGATTACAGTTAAAAAGGCTTGTGTTTTCTTTAAAAATGCGATACTAAATATACTGATCACAGCACTATTTCTTTAATGATACTAATATCCTTTTAATTACTTTTAATACACTATACTAGGTACTAAGTTTATCTCATCGGGGAACCGGAAAGCCTCGTCGTTGAAATATTTATAAAGTTTTGTAACGATAATGAAATGATGAGTTTCGGCACGCCCTTTATCGACCAACTCTTTTTGAACAAGTCCCTGTTTAAAAAGAGTTTGACTTTAAATTATTAAATAAGAAAAGGTTAATTAACAGACTTTGAATTATGACCTTAATGTACAGAGTCACTAATTAGATTGAAAATCGCATTTAATTAACACAGAAATTCATTCAGAAGTTTGCTATGTTTCCGCGAACTTCGCAAGAGATGATTAACGGGAAGGAACAGTTTCGTAATTGAATTATAACTTTTTTTAAATCAAAGGATATCTCTTTCCAACGCTTCGCTGGGCATTGAGGTTGATTTTATTAAGTTGATTAATTGTTAATATAAATCTTTAAAATAAATTAATTTTAAAATAAGGTTTACTTGTGCATTTTCAACAAAAAACTAAGTATAATAAGCTTTTATGAAATTCGGAAGAGTGAAAGAAGTTAAGTTAGAAATCCTAAATGAAGAAATAACGTCGTTAAACTTTTCCTCACGCAAAATTTTCATTAGAGTACTGAAAATTTGTTTTACTGAATGGTTTTAAAACGTTAACACAGAGAATGAAATAGTACGTTCAAATCGGCGCTGCTGCGACGGCAGTTTATCCGAGAACTGGTTCCAAACTCCATTAACAGCAAACAGCGTCAGGCATGCTGACTACGCGCTGGCACACAATCTCCTGATTGAATTAGTTGGACGTAGAACACTGTGAAAGTCGATCGGAGATTCCGGTCAGCCGAAAACCTACACTGTAATCATAACTGATAATAAATCCACTGATATTCTATATCGTTGCTTATTTTAAAAAAGCAACGAAACGATCCAGTAGCTTTTTGTAGTTGGAAAAACACCTTAAGAAGAACACATTCCTTTTCATCTAGGGTTAAATTGAAGAAAGCAAATAGTCACCACAATCATACCTCATCATATCATATAGAAAATACTTTTATAATTTATGAATTTCTTCTTTATATCTAATTCAATAAATTAATTTATTCATCAGCCGGTACACGTCTACTGCTGTACATCGGTCTCCTGTAATAGTGCGTCGACGTGGGTCGTCTCTTACTACTCTAGCCCAATACGGATAATTGGAGAGTTAGAACCTCGTTTGTTAATGGGTGGCTGCACCATGAGCAGGTGAGGTTGGCTTGTATTCCGTCAGTTGTTGTGTGAGACCCCTTACAAACATATGAAATCAGATAGAAAATCACCAATATCGTAACATGTATTTTAAACCAGAATTGAATAGCGTTTTGTATTTTGTTCTTCTTGTTCGCTGTGAATAGCAAAAACTTTCATCAGTAAGCTGCAACCAGGTTTAATTTGGGAGCACTTGTCAAACGTCAGATAAGCGATTCGGGAGCGACCCCGTTCCCCAACATTCAGCTCCAGTTTTTCGCTTGTTTCAATGCTTGCATTGCTGTTTCGCCCCACTTCGCTCTATCTGCGAGAGTTTATCTTAACAGCTCGCTCCGAGACAATGCTATAAAGTTATATCTATAATGTAATGGTCGCTGTTCCCGGCGCACCCCGACTCACATTATATTACGTGATTCGGGAGCCAACGAATATTGAACGTTACTACTATTGATAACTTCTGTATTTCCATATACAAATCTTTGGTTATTATCTATGGTATTAAATTTAAAAGTAACATTTATATTAAGTCCATGTAAACTGTTTAGACAATTCTTAGATTTCTCAAAAAATATTACATAGTTCTTCGAGAGATCCTTGAGAGATGCTTATGGCTATCAATGAGCGTTTATCGGCTGATGTTATTATATTTATCTGATGAATTCTTATTAAAGATGCCAATAATTTTTTTTATAATATAAAAATTAGTACAATTCTTCAGAATTTAAAAAGTTTTAAGTAAACTTTAGTTTACAATTTTTAAGTTAAAATTATTTGTTACTTTCTCACTTGATACTTCAAATTCAAACAATTACCGACGCTATTTTTTTTTCATCTAAAATATCAGCGGAATTTACAACTTTACTCGAAGGGCAACACACTGTACAATTCTTTTGTGTTAATAAATCAAACTTCAATTTCTGCAATGGTAAATAACAACTTATCAAATGTTTAACTAGGATAAGTATCAAGTCAGTAACGCAATAGTTTATGTATGGTAATTTGAAACGTAATTATGGAATTAGTGAAATAATTCGGTGATGTAAAACAGATTAACAACTAGCTCTAAACTCCTCACGCCATCGTGTAAATGCAACGTTCAATTTAGCTTCACGAGATGCCTGTTCCGATCGAATGGAGAAGCTATTACATTATCTACGCCGCAGTCTGAATTTGCATACCGCATCACAGTACACTTCAAATAGATGAATGAACAATCAACTTATGATATCTTTAATGGTTTCTTTATAGAAATATAGTGATAAATTTAGAGAGGAGAAAGGTAAATTTAGGCCTATTAGTAACGCGATGGTCGGATCAAAAAGATTCTTAAGAGGTGACTGTGAAATATCAATCCCAAAATGGTACGATAGTCAATGCCGATGCCCTGGTGATAATCGAAAGTAATTGTAGGTTTTTTTTTTTATTTTGATATGCTCTTTTATTCCTCGGACTATTGTCGGAGACCTTGTTTGCTTATCATATACTTG
>DWLS01005380.1:0-12764 GCA_018246255.1 Pachliopta kotzebuea | reverse complement strand
TGCTGTAAGAGAACTCTTTTTAGGGTTAAGCTCGCCTTTGTGACACTATGTTACTTTTATTAAATTAGTATTATTATGTATATACGTGTAAGTGTACATAAAGAATAAATAAATAAATAAGTAAAAAAAGCACCGTTTCACTGTAAATCGTAACAAGAAATAACTAAGGTCATAAAGCTCACGAAAACTGAAGTTATTAAGACTATCATATAATTTACTTCAATAAAACAGTTATTTGGGATATTTGTGTTAAAGCAATGTAAACATTTAACATATTTTAAACCTGAATTTTACCTAAGTATTTATGTAATTTAGTGCACAATGTACAGCTACAAAAATAAAAGAATCAATGCTTATACACATCATCTTATCTCACCAGACATAAAGGCTCTTTTTATTTTGCTTTCATTTCTGCGGGTCGCAAATGCAATGTTGAAGAGACACAACGGCTCTCGTTGTGCCACTTCACCCGTGCTCACGCAAACAAAGCAATTTAAAGGCGAAGACTACAACTTATTAAGTAAACTCACTATAAACTTCATGGAATATTGGTCTAAACTATTATTTATAAATCTTCAAGAATATTATTTGCGAATTTAAAATATAAGAAAGAAATATTAAACCGCTTTGAGATATGGTGTCATGTCTCGTTGTTCTTGTTATTTCACTGCCGTACAGCACCTTTCAAACCGGAATCCAGTAATGTCTTCAAATTACTGTTTGTCTGTTGCAGCTGCAGTGGTACCTCCTACCACATAGACGTTATTCGATAATAAAGACCTATCGCCAATAAAATTCATTGTTGTCTATTAGCAATTAATTTTAATTGAAATATCGAGAAGAGAATACTGAAGTATTGCGATGAACTCAACTTGTCTTTTAAAGGACAAAATCATGGCTCCTAGAACATCTGCCGTTGTTTTAGTAATTTCAAACTTTAACATTACGTCCAAGAGAAATGCATTAGCGTATGCTAGAAAGTTACGTTGATTTGATTATTTAACTTCCATGGCCGTTGTGTGTTTGTTCAGCGTCTGGTCGGCTCCGGTGTCTCATGCGAGGAGTCACGGCTGGAATCAAGCCAACGACGCCGGCGCTTCGGCGAAACAGCTGATTTAGGACAATATATCTCCCACTTATTACTGTCACAACAGCTTTCCCAGGAACATGTCTGCATAATGCTCTTCCTGATGGTCGACAATGCTTATGTGGACCATTGACACACATCGATGTACACACGATAACTAAAACGAAACACCTTACGAAAATTTTTCATATATCGCAAAATGGATCCCTGCCAAATATTGAGAGGTTGGCAAGTTGATAAATATTGTCATCATAAACATAAAAAGTCTGTTTGTTTTTCATTTGTATTGCAACATTGATTAGACGAACAAGAGGAATCTTTCCAAGAAATATTATACATACTACTTTTGCCTTCTGTAGTTACATCGGTATTATTGATAGTTAAACGTAAATTCAAACCAGCTCTTCAATCAAAAGTACCCTATTAAAACCAATTAATTCATAATACTTTTTATCGTTACTACGCGTAAACAGAAATAAGAGTAGTTCTTCCACAATTTATAGTGATTTTAATAAAAATAATTACGATTAACTACGAGGTCTACGAACCTTTGATATAATGAAAGGAGTAAACAAAATGTAAAACTGAACGCCCGTTCCAGTTGGATTTTGGGTTATAACAGTCTATTAATACCACTGTATATTGATATTAAACTGTGTTTCTGTTGTATTTCCCCTGCTTTCAAATTTTCTAAATTCTTCATATATTTCATAATCTATGCTACGGTGACATTTGCTTGAATATTTTTTTTATATCCCTCAAAATTTAAATCTGTTACTACATCACCGTCTTTGTGTTCCGGCTGTCAACATGAAAGCTTCAATATTCTGATCACGCCTACGAATACATACTGATAATTTAAACGAGTTAATAAAATGTAAATTAGTAAGAAATATGTTTATAAAAAATTGCCAAAAGATATGTATAAATAAGAATATTTATGTGACTATATACACATAGGTGTATGTACAAGTTTGGTAATGGTTGATGATAAGATAGCATAAGTATTAAATAATTTAAATATACGTTAAAACAAGCCCTGAATAATAATATCAGGGAAAAGCAGAAATTAAACAAAAAAAATATTCTGACCACAATTCATTTTTAGTCCGATTATCACATAACACTACGAGAGGTCAAGATCGAATGTTGCTGATGCTTTAAAAAATATATCTTTCGATATACAATTTATGTCTCATGATAAAGGCAGATGTTTATATTCAGGATTAGAGAAAAGATTATAGATTATTGTAATTTTTTTTTTAAGATAAAACAGTTAGTGTTTATATTTTTGTATAGCAAAAATTGTAGTCTAAAAATATATTATATATTTATGTGTGTATAATGTATGAAACAGGTATATACGATGTACCAGAACGAATAATAGTACAATTGATGTAATCGCATATTTTACTTGTAATTGTTCCTCTGGGTTATGTGCGTATCAATTCTTTGAAAAATTTTTTTTTCATTAAAAAATTATTTGTTCTTTACCATAAGATACAGAGGGCAAGGTTAATGCTGCAACAGCGTTTTCTGCCAGTTAACGCAGGAGAAAGTAAGATTTGCTTATTGTCTTTATTGAGCTATAAGTAAAAGAAAAGTTAATTTAACTGTTACATGATGAAACGGAACTGTAAGTATGAAAAAGGTATGCGATGTTCGCGTGTGTCCGAGGTTCTGGTTAATGCTATAATTTACGTTGACCATATACAGCAGTTGAGTGCAGACAATGGGCCATTGAGACGGCCCCCATTGTGATCGCGTGCGTCAACTGGTGCGTGTGCAGCGCACGCAACTCCGATATCCAGCTATCGGGAATCGGCGGAAACGATTTTTTTTTCTATTCACACTATCGATTACAACAATTAATTCATAAAACAACCGCTTGTAATATATGTGTCAATACGCTAATAAAAGTAATAATTTCATCATATCATTTCATGCGTAAATAGCAATAATAATTATGAAAGTTGTTGGTACAACGTGATTCCAACATATCGGAATATCTGTCACCTCAGATTCCTGATGACCATGGCTGCTACAAAGCAAACGAAATATCGGGATAATAAAATAAAAACAATTAAACGTGATAAAATCCGTAAGAGTAAAGTTTATTAAATGTGTAATATTCGCTGAAATGTAAGAAACCTTTGTAATAATTTCTAAATAGATGATAAGTATTGATATAATCTGCAATCGCAACTTAATCCTAATTAAGGGTTTAAGCAGAGTTATAAAAAATATTCATATTAATCACGGATAAATTCTTAAAAACATTTTAATACAGTAGTACATTTTAGTAAGATTACACTGGTGATGGGTTTCCGTTTCCAGAAACGTCTACGTAGGTATCATCGTAGTTCCTATTGCAGCCGCTAAACAGTAGTGTGCAAACTTTACATGTTTCAGTTTGAAGTGTGCTGTAAACTAGTAAATTTTACTGCGGTAACTTGACTTAATACCTTATGTTTCAAAGCGACGAGCGCAATGTGGTGCAGTATATACCATCTCAATTAGTTCCAACTTACGGGCAAGCGTATCACTTACAATCAAGTGAACGCTTTACTCGTCTCGTCGCCTCATCGAATAAAACAAGTTTAAAATATATTCCAACACAAGTACTAAAATTAAACCGAATTATTATTCAAGCGATAAGTTTTTATAAAAAAGAGGATTTTATCAAAACAATAGTCCGATGTGTTTATACTTGATCAATCGGAAGATTCGTATGAATTTATTTATAAAATACGACTAACATAAGCATCAGTTCAACCTAAAATATTTATACTCGGTAACCATAGTTAAGTTTTATTTATATAAAATTATAATAGGAAGAACCATCAGCCATGAAACCTGTCGCGGTTGACGTTTAGTGTGCGTTATTAAAGTTGTAAGAGCAGTTATATTAAAATTTTTACGACGTCCATTTCTAAAGAACAAAGGAAATATTTTGAAATTTAAACCTTATATTTTATCAAAGTATGGAAAATTTATATATATAGTAAAGCTAACTGTCAATTACAGTCCGCCTTAAAAAATGGCTCAGAGTCACCCATACGGCAACGGAGAGGACTATGCGCGATTGAACCAGAAATGTGGCGATTCGTAGAAAAACTGAGGTCACAACCATAGCTCTAAGGATTGCTAGACTTAAGTGGCAATAGGCCGATGAGACAGGCAGTAAAGGTTCTATTGTGGCAGCGGCGTACTTGTAAACGCAGTGCTGGAACGCCCCCAATAGGTAAACTTACGATCTAGTAAAGTTACGGAAAACTGGCTAGGAGATCCTCGAGAGAAGCCTTCGCCCAGCAATGAAAGTTTATCAGCTGGTAATGATGATGAAAACTAATCGTTATCTACCTGTTACCTATGCCGTGTTATGTATATATGTCTAATTGTTATCTATGCCGTAATGGACCTGAAAAAATTGGCCATGACAAAGGTATGATGTATACATACATATGATAATAATGAGGGAATAAAGGTAATTACTACAATTCTTTTATATATACAGCCACAAAAATTATGCGAAATTACAATAAATAAAACTTTTGTAACAAAAAGCAGACAATGTATTATTTGGAACAACATTGTGTTAATATTGTATCAATAATATTGCAATCTTAAAATACAACTCAATTTATTCTGTACGTGGTATTCAGAATATCATATAGAAAGAGCTTTCTTTTTTGTCGAACTTTTGGCAAAACTTTTCTAATAAATTTTACCTCAATTCATGCTATTGTTATCTATAATAATAGTTAACTGAATTTTACCGTTCTTAGATGAATGTTCGTGCTATGTTTATTACAGTAGCTATTCTTTATCACTTTTGTAACCAAAATGTAGATTATATATAATATATACGAGATTACAAAATCTACGAAATCTATTTTTAACTTTGACTGCATAAATCTGGTTCAATTTTGACATCCTCTTCCTGACCTTCCCAACGCCGGTCTTCGGCCTTGTTTCTTGTTATTTAATCACGACCCATCATATTGTAACTGCTTACGTCTCATATTTTTTTTCATATGTCACGAAGTGGGAATGTATTCACGTTCTGTTTATGTGAGTTAAAACTAAGATAACACGAGGTCGGAAAATATGTCAGTCAAAAAAATTTTTATTGGAAAATCAATAATGTTCATTTCTATAAATACATGACTTACATGATAACTGATATTCTATAAATACACGATAACCGACTAACAGAAATATATTTCCATTCATTAAGACAAATTTGGTAAAATTATCTAACAGTACATACAGTTTCAGCTATCTTTGATTCTGTTGAATTACTAATGCATTTATTATAAATTTTGTTTAACAATATAATGAATGCATGCCTGTAGCAGATAATTTCTACATTTAGACAAAAAAGAATAATACATTATTAAATTCCTTCTAACTCCGGTTTATTTGAATTGTTTGAAATGCATTCCAGGTATTTTAGTAAATCGTAATATATGCCGGTTACAAAAAACTACGATCATAGAAAATTGCGAGAAAACACCGATGTAATAAAACCGAACTGAAAACTAAAACGAAATTCTCCAAATTCACAGCCTCAGTGAAAACACGAAGTTAGGGAATCATCAAGTATGATAATATCTCGTTTGTTTGTTAACGAATTTTAAGGTGTTCCTGTTTGAAGAAGGAAATAATTTTGATATTAAAACACGCAGAGTAAACGTAATTCCAATTTATTATTGTTTACACAATAACCAGGCGATTAATGGATGAGTCGAGAATGAAAAATAAATATACGGGCGTGTTCAACTTTGTTTAAAATATCGAAAATAATAATATTATACGTAGCGAGTTACGAAACAGTGGGGTAACACTCAGGGGGTGTAAGGATCCCACACAACACCTCACGGGACCCAAGTCAATCTCGCTTGCTCCTGGCGCACCCTGCTAATTAATAAACGAGGATGTGGCTCCGCAACAACCCGTTTTGGGCCAGCGTGGTGGGAGACGGCCCAAATTCTCCCACTTTCACGGGAGCCCTATTATACTATATTGAGATAAGATGTTTAGTCTCGTCTCCCAGTAGTTTTACTAGCTAAAAACTTTTTGACAGCAGAAGATATGCTCTTCTGTCAATCACCAAGACGATGTCTGGTAATAGAAACCTACTAATATCACCAGCTTAGAAAATATCTAATTATTAACCTATATTAATGATTATTTATTTCTTTGAATATAAGAAAGAATCAAAGATCTTTTTAAATAGGTTATAAAATTTCTTTAAACTTGGTTACTTTTTTATTATACGAGACGATGTGAATATCAAGGCTAATGATAAGAGCGATATGCTTGCTCATAATAATGTGGCGCTAGTTAAGACGATATACACAACACCACATTACGCTGGTCGCCTGGAGACATAAGATAAAACTCCAGTAATTTCACTAGTTTTAACGCCCTTACAAACCGGATCACGGTAATGTTTGTACAGTACTGTTTGTCGGGTGCTATAGGATTGTAGTACCTACCTAGATGGTCTTCATCGACATACTACCACCTATAAATACTCTTTTTGTAATTGATTTTTTACTATTTTCAGGTCATAGATTTCGGCAGCTCGTGCTACGAACACCAGCGCGTGTATACATATATACAATCGAGGTTCTACCGCGCGCCTGAGGTGATGATGGGTGCGCGCTACGGCATGCCCATCGACATGTGGTCCTTGGGGTGCATATTGGCGGAGTTGCTCACAGGTATAAATTAATATAAGATTTTCACATTTATAAATACCTTCAATACTGAAACACTGTCGCCTCGTAGCGATATCAGTTTTCACTTACAAAATATACAAAAACATGCTAAAGCAGTTAAATGCATCAATTTAATGCAATATAAAAATACTTAACTAACCGCATTGAAACCATCAGCGAATATCAAAACAAATCCACGGAAGCCGTACACTTAATCGGTAGTTCAGTGAAAGAAGTGCAGACGTCGACACCAACCCCCTTTCCCCTTCCTCTACCCGTTTCTGTTTGCTGCATCGGTATAGTCCTCATTTACATAAATAATGACCACTAAAGCCGGCAAGATGAGACCTCCAAGTCACTTTAAGTTGTTATGCAAGTCCATGCCAAGGTGAAACAAAATAAAAAGTTACAACTTTCTAGTGCAAAACTTTAAACTTATGATATAAGCAAGCTCGAATACTTACCGTTATTTACTAAAAAAAATATAAGCTTAGTTTCAGCTTTATTGCTACCGATCCTTTTAAGGTTAATTTACCACGAGATACCTTATTCATGTACATGTTTAACTTACATACTATTTAAAATTAAAAAAAAAAATGCATTTTTTAAAAATACCGATTTAACAGAGGTTAGGTTTGTTTTGTCAGACACCATCTAAGTAGGTAACCACCGCAGCTCCTATTGCAGCCGACAAACATTATTGTGGTACAGTTTGAAGAGCGTTGTACATAGTGAAACTACTGAGGTAACGAGAGTTATACGAGTATATAATACGTCAAGTCGGCGAGCACAATATGTTGCTGTGTATACCATCCTAACCAGCGCTACGTTGTTATAAGCAAGCAAGCGTATCACTTACCATTAGGTAAATGTCTCGCTCGTGGCATAAAATAATGTAACGAAGAAACAGAAAACGCACTTTATGTAAACTTTTCGAGTAGAGGATATTAATGAAAAATTAATTATAACAAAGGTTTTGTTCTGACTTTAAATATTTAAGGGTCTGCACAATAACTTCTAATACCACAAAGTTGTAAAGTTTTTACTGGTGGTTACTTACTCTTGCTGAAGGCGTTAGATTGGTATATGAGCATCTCGAATGACTAAAACTAAGCGTTATTATATAACCATTACTATGCTTAAGTTAAAACTGTACAGTAATGAAATTACTGGCAGAACGCGATTAATGACCTTGTGTAATAGGTGACGAGCGTAATGTGGTGCGTTACTTTGCTAACAGGTTAACTAGTGACGTATTATATTAAGGACGTGTTCGTGACGTCAGTGAACGTCCTGCTCCACTCGTCACTTTATGAAGTAATTAAATTTAAAACTTAGCGTTAAGATTCCATAAGTGTTCGTCTGATGCTATATCCAATTTTAAGAGATCTCAAAACATTACTGTTATTGTTATAAAATTTCATTTATTTTATATAAACATGTTAATAATGATTTCATATTCTTACATAAGACGTTCTGTCGTTCCAGGGTTCCCCTTACTGCCCGGCGAGGACGAAGCGGACCAGATGGCGTGCATCATCGAATTGTTAGGTATGCCGCCGCAGAAGCTGATAGAGCAGGGCAAGAGATCCAAAAACTTCATTAGCAGCAAAGGTCTCCCGCGGTACTGCACAGCTACCACGCTACCTGATGGAACCACGGTGCTAAGTGGAGGTAGAATATCTTCAATATTTATACGCAGTATTTCACTTTCTCCATGAACTATTACTAAAAATTTAGTTATCACTTATACTGGTATGTATAATAGACATCACGCTGATATTGATAGATGATGATCAGCTGTTTTGGCCCTGATAAATCTTTTTATAATTTTGTCTATAAAAAAAATAATATAATTTTTTAGGCTTTTAAATGACCTAATGAAATTTTTCGAAAACATTTAAAATGCTGATTACATATTCATTGCTGATACGTCACAGATTCGTAATAACTTTTTGAGAACATGTCCGTGGTGACACTGTAAATATTTTACGCTTATAAGTACTTATAGAATTTACAAAAAAATGCAATCACCTTTTATAAATGGATTTTTTAAACTTATTTACATGACAGTATCCTCGTGAGCTACCCAAATTTTAAACATATTTATTGCTTTTTATTAGTATATTTCTTAGCTTACAATTTGTCTTATATTTATTATTATTTAGACAAAAATATATTTTTTTACCTATCTTAAATAAACTGCATATAAAAACTTCGTGCAAAGTACACTTCAAAAATTTATGTCGTCGTCTCCTATTCCTTACTGCATATAATCATTCCTATTTATAACAATATTATCATAGTGTATACAAAAAAATAACTCGTCCATTCTCGCTACGTCACGGCTGCAGTGTACCGGCCACTGAATCACGAATTCCACGCCCACTAACAGATTTTTGGCATAAAACTAATAAAGTTACCGTCATGTTAAATAATAACATCAGTTAAGTCGATGATTCAGTTTGTCATTGGTGGAATGTAGATATAATTTTAAAATGATTCATAAACAGATACTAAAGTATTTCGTTATACAGTCGAGAAATTTATTGACGGTAAGTCTCTATTGCCGTAAACCATCTACGTAAATATCACAGCAATTTCTATTTCAGCCGCCAAACAGCGTTTTGCAAACATTACTATATTCCGATTTGAAGGACTTTGTAAGCTAGTGAAATTACTGGGTAAAGTAAAACTTAACATCTTGTGTCTCAAGGCGACGATCGCGCATTATGGTGCAGTGTATATCATCCTAACTAGCAATATATATTGTTATGTCTGGATTATCAATTACCATCAGGTTGAATAGAAATTTGCCGTATAAAAGGTGTGTCCAAAGTTTTATTCTTGTCAGAAGAATTTGCTTGAATTAATATCATATTGACTTAAAAACAGACGGACTTACTTCAGCTTTTCTAATCTTTAATTAACTTTAGAGCGACAATTATGTTTTGAGCTTGAACTATTTGATATTTGATGGAGTGTGATTATCGTTAATCATTTTTTTTATTCGTACCAATCGATTCAGCGAACACGCGCCTAAACGGTTGGCAACATACCAAAAGGAATGGCAAAGCTTATGCGCGATCGAACAGACAGACGACGACGCGTCGCCTGTTTACTGTGCCGGCTGTTAAATTATTACGTCTTTGAAGACAATGAGCGATGATTTAACAAGGCGAGAGCATATCCAGCGCCCGTTGGAGCGAACTGTGCCGAATTAACATAACAAATATTACGCGGGACCTTTCGTTATTATGACATTTTTTCAGCCCAATTACTCTGTTAACTGTCGCCTGTAGCTTGTACATTTAATGAAGCAGTGAAGATTTATTGTTACTACTATGTAGTATATTTCCTATTTCGTATATACGCATATATACGCATATACATTTAAGAAGCATTCATTTCACTCATAAGCAAAGGATGGACGATGTTTTTTACCTTTTACTAGAATACGTCTCAGAATTACAAATTGTAGAATCTTTATCTTTTTCTTTACAAGTTTTTAAATAATTTGGTTTCTTGTACATGCTTTCAATGCTAAAGAATAGTCCATTATCACCAGGTATGTCCAGAAGAGGTAAGCCAAGAGGCCCGCCCGGATCGAAGAGTTTCGTCACAGCACTCAAAGGCTGTCAGGATAAGTTCTTCATTGATTTCATTAGACGGTGAGTTTGAAATTTTGTATTTTTTTTAAGAAAAGATTGTAACGATGCAACCAATATAACGATCTTTTCGACCAAAGTACAACTTATTAAATTTTCAGTTTGTATGATAAATGAAACAAGACAACATTTCTTGCACATTATTATTATTTTTGTTATAAATATTGTACCTTTAATTATATTAAATAACATTCTGTACCATAGTGGTAGAAAAGCGTACGGTGTGTTTTAACACACCGTACGCTTTTTTACCAGACCAGTCAAATTGACTGGCCCTGCAAATCCAATATAAAATATTTTTATATGAAATATTCTTCTTTTTGTAATGTTATCATCACTTTTGTAGCTTTTCCTAAAAAAGAATTATATAAACTATAGTTGAAGCTACAAAACTGATGATATCATAACAAAAAGAAGAAGATTTCATATAGAAATAATTTATATTGGACTTGCAGGACCAGTCAATTTGACTGGTCTGGTAAATCTAGTGTTAAATATATAATCAATATTTTTGTAGGCATATTTATAAATTCACATAAATAAAATATCATTGTATATATTACATTGTTAAACTCTAAGAGCGTTATCAGAATTTGACAAGGATATAAATTTTCTTTGTAGATTTTTCTCATTATCCCTTTTTTTGTAATACAGATCTATGACCATAGAGCATGTTGATAATATAATAACAGATATAAATTTTTTATTTTATAATTTGCAGATGCTTGGAGTGGGAACCGGAGAAGCGGCTGACGCCGGCACAGGCGCTCCGCCACGCGTGGCTGCGGCGGAGGTTGCCCCGGCCGCCGCACGACGACGAGCCGCACGCGCCTTCACACGCCCAGACCCACAGCCAGCCGCACGCGCAATCCCAGGCCCACACCCACAGCCAGCCGCAACTGTTGCCCGCAAACCACGTTAGTATAGCGCACCACGTCAAACGTCTCGCCCAGCCCAAGTGCACCGACAAATAGGTTTGTTTTAGTTACGCTTGTTTCTTTTTGTTATCGTTTTGTTGAGACAATTGTTGCTAATATTTGTTTGGGATATATACAAAACGAACTAATACCTATTAACATAAATCCCATTTTCTGCATAGTTCTTTACATAAAAGAGCGCCTTGCAATCTTACGTATGTATATGACACTTTTATTGCCTCCATGGCGCTGAGGCAAACAACTTGTTTAATAACATGAATGTACCCGAATGATGGATTCTGGGGCCACATGTTGTGTAGTTTGGTTGGTGGCAGGGTTAAAACCCGCCTAAGTGCTCACCTCCGTCTTATAAATCTGCTACTTTCCATAATCTAATTGTTACTTAATATCGAGTAAAACTGGAGACAAATGCAGATACAAAAAAAAAATCATAATTTTTTGGTTTAATGACAATTACAATTTTTAATTAAATGATGTGTTACCAATCAACCATTTTATTAAAACTAAATAAAAATTATATATATTATTTATTTGCTTTTAATCAATATATAATATATAGTAAACTTATAAATAAATGGGTATCTGTAATACTATCGTAACAATAAAGGTCTCATTTTTTGGTTTTACTAATTACGTTGCAGTTTTTATTTATTAAACCTTATTTTTTTTTCAAAATACTTATTAATTTTTCTTTATTTTTTTTATTATTTTTATATTGAGCATTGGGTGCACGGAAATAGAGTTAAGTTGTGGTCAAGCTATCACATTTTCATTTCATCTTAACCTTCTTCATGAGTCTTTGTTTCCTCTTTGGATCTGGCGACCTTCCCTCATTACGAAATAATATGTGCTATTTATACCTCAAGCTAGTCATATAAATTATTTTATCTAGTCATATTTTTTGTATTTAATGAAGTGACGACATGAGCGGGTCTTCAATCGATGGTAATCGATACGCCCGTCATAAACAATTTGGTGCTAATGGTGAATAATGAATAATCACAGCTTTGTGCCCGTCGTTCTGAGATGCAAGATGTTAAGTTTTGCTAACCCAATGTCACTTGCTATAGCTCTCTTTAAACCAGAAAACAGTAACGTCTGCGGCAGAAAATCATTGTCGTGGAAGATACTGATCTTTCACGATGATCTGTGGCAACAGAGTAAGATAGAAAAACTAAAAGCAATACAAGTAAACTTAAAAATTTTAAACTTGATGTGAAATTTTTATAAATTAAAAATTATTTAAATGTTGTTATACGAGTAATTGTGTATAGATGTGGTTGTTCTGTTGCCGACAGTCGGGTGGAGCGGGGGGAGGTGCGGGGGGCGCGGCGGCGGGGGG
>DWLS01005379.1:0-12765 GCA_018246255.1 Pachliopta kotzebuea | reverse complement strand
ATTGCTTTAAGTCATTTATAGGACATTCAGTTAATTTTGAAAATGGTCTAAGTCAATTCAATCTTTAAAAATAATACCATCGTATAAAATTCACACAAAATTTCATATTCATAGTAAATTTCCATTAATTAAGACTAATGAAGTTATAAATTAAAATGTCGCATAATGTAAAAATATTTTTTAATTTATTCAAATGCAATTCATTAAATATCTCGTAACAAATATTATAACATATTTTGGCACAAAACATAGTTTTGCGAGCACAATTTGAATGTAGCATTGTTCTAACAGTCAATCGCTTACCAAATTAATATGCAGGGTAATGTAGTAGGTGGTGTATGAATTAATTGGTCCTTTAGTTTATGTCCACAAATGCCACACATTTATACACTTTGCGAGCTTGGATTCATAGGCTTTAATAAAAAAAGATACGGCCTTTTTAACAAAATTTTATATGATTTTAAAAAACGTCTTATTAGTTTATTGGTGACAAAACAATAATAACTATTGTCGAATGACCAAAGGTTAAAATATTTTGTACTAATAAACTTGTTTATTTTGAAATAGAACTAAACTGTATCACTTTTTAGTTTTATTTTATATATTATCTTTTATTATACGTTACTGCCATGAGACAAGATAGATGGATACTCGCTTAATGGTAAGTGATACGCTTATGACAATGTGGCGTTATTTAGAATGATACACTCTACAATATATTGACTTGTCTCCTGTAGACTAAATTTTTAGTACTAATTTAAGAATAAAAACAAGTTACTATAATTTATTTTTGTCTGACAGCAAGACGTGTACTTGTTACAGACCGAACTATCGATTTAAAACGGAAGTGATAAAAAATAGTTTCAACAAAAAGGTACCTAACGGAAATCAACATTTCTTCTTGTCCTACAGTTTAGGTTTGATTCTTTTGAATTATTTATGTTACTAACTTTTTATATTACTCTTTCCAGCAAAAGGAGGTTAAAGAGAATATATGTTTGAATTCATTTACTATGTTATGAATAAGTTATACATAAATAAATCCGTATTTTGCAAAAAAATTTGTCCAGATTCGTAACCATGCAAACATTAAAGTAAATATTGAAGGCTTCCGTTCCATGAATAGTATTGGCTTAGTACAAACATAATCTCTGTGTTATGTAACTTAGGAACAGGACCAATAGGACTTTTAATCTTATGTCTAGAGGAGGATATCTGTAAGTAAAATATTTTACTGGTAAGATTTATTACCTTAAAATAAAAACTTTGTGAGTCCTTTACGAAGAAAATGGCATAAATCTTTTTGAACAGTAGTTTTTCGGTTAACATGAATCACATTATGTCACTAAGATAAATCATGTCATAAATAGTTAAATCTCGTGACCTCAGTAACTTATTATTTCATCATTCTTATCTATTTTATATTATATTAAATAAAAATATAAATAACAATTATTTTGACTTTACGTATAACAGGTACAGGGGCCAGTGATTTTACTTCGTCTGTACCACATTTATGTAGCTGACTTTATTAGTACTAAGACATTGGTGCCGGAAAGTATCTAGACATAGCGCAACTGTATCTTTTATTATTACTAAACAGTAGTGTGTAAATATAAATGTATTAAGGTTTGAAAGGCGATGTAACTAAATAACTTATTAGGGTAACGAATTTTAACAGTGTTTATCATCTTAACTGGCGTCCCATTGTTATAAAAGTATCGCTTATAATCTGGTGAACATTGTACTCGTTTAGTCGCTTGCACTATAAGAAATGTAAATAGCAATTTATTAACTTAATTTGTTTTCGCACGGTTTATTTTATCGATTTGTGCATATTAAAATATCCAATTGAATGTAATATCATGTGTTTGTTTTTTGGTAATAATATGTTTGTAATATTTTTTGTACGAGGCGAAAAAACGTGCAAGTCGTTCACCTAATGGTAAGTGATACGCTTGCATGTAACAACGTGGCAATGTTAAGGTGGTATACATAGGACCACAATGCGTTCTTCGCCTTGAAACATAAGGTGTTCAGTTTCTTTACCGCAATAATTTCATTACCTTACTGCGCCTTTCAGACTTAGCCACAGTAATGTTTGCGTTCTACTATAGGTCAGCAGAAATAGGAGCTGTGGTGGTACCTACCTAAATAGTCTCCTGCAATAGAGACTTGTCACTAGTAAAAGACCACATGTAAACTTGTTATATAAATAAACTCATTAGAAATGTCTATTCTGAAATTATTCAATTGTAAGTAAGCATACTGTAATTTAACCTTCGCAGCGTAGACCAGAAAGGAATTGTCCTTAGGGCCGACACAATCCAATTTACTTGAAATGTATGGTTTTAATTAAGTGTACAGTAATAACACGAAGCGACCGTCTTCGGATCAGAACGTACAATTGTTTTGTATTATACCACCGTTTGTATGTATATAGCTAAATTATTCTTTACATTAGCATAATAAAAATCTACGCTTCTCCTTTTTGCCAAACTAAACAAATACGTAATCGTACCAATATTTATAGAATTTCGCGAAATTCGGATATAAGCATTTTCATACACACTTCCCATTTTAATTTACATAAACAGATGATGCAATAGTCCGTTATAATTGTAACCATTATCAACGTTTTCTATAATAAATCCCTGCTACCCAACGTTGGTAATGATGTTTTAATCTTAGTTAAACAGCTTTTAGAGACTAGAACATACCCTGGGGTGCGAGACAAAACTAATAATAGCCTGGATCGCAAATTACAGGAAACGTACTGGAGTTTCTGAAAACTTTATCCGACCACGGTCCATGAACAATATATGAACATGTAATACAACCTCTAGAACAAAAATACCAAGTAATCTTTAGTCACTTTAATTCTTTAATAACTTTTATTCAAAGTTATTTGGTGATAACTTATTTTGTTAAGAAATAAAATCAGAGTTCAGTTTTGCCTTTTTGTCACAAAGTATGTTCGTCTGTTCGGTAAGGTATTTTAAGATAGCAAGCATAGCGATTTAAATACTTCTCTTGCAATTAATATCAGCACGGTTTAAGGAAAGATAATTCTAACAGGTTATAGAATATAATGAATAATTAATTTAGTTTTTTCCATAATTGTTCATGATGATTGTATGTATTATATTTGCATTGGTTCAGTTTCTTACTGTTCCTGCTAGGGTTTGCCTTAAGATCCCTTTGAAGATATTAATTTGCGGTATACCGCGCTCGTTGCTGGCGCCGCCGGGCTACTGTACTCCGTTTCGATATTTCACAGGAAACTTGTAACAGCCAATGGTCAGACAAATTATTTATTGCTAGATGAAATGGGAAACAGTAATATTTCAACTCACATCAATAAAAAACCATGTACATGAGTTGGATATAAAACTGCACAAAATGTAATTGCACTGCTATCAGACAGAGATAAATAAAAATTTACAAGAATCTCCTAAATTAATTAAATAAATATATCAACTTAATATACATAAAAAACAGATTAGAAATATCCTATATTTTTCATAAGTTATTCTCAATTTTCTGATAGCTTATTACTTAATGTAATTTATTTACATATAACCTAGTTTTAAAGCAACAGTATGGTTTATTTGATTTTGTTTCAATCACACAAGAAGAATATACGATGGTTTTTTAAATTGAGAATTAAAGCTTACAAAAAGTAACGAATACATGATAATAGGTAAAAACCCGAACAATATATTTATTAGTAAACTCATATTGATACATCTTATTTCATTTTATAAATGCAGTTAGTGAATTTTTTTTCCCAAAGTTTGATTCCTATAGTTGGGATAGGTTTTGTTTGGCAATATTTGTCAATTTACATTGTTGTGATCTACGCTTAAACAACAGAAAATGGAAAAAATCTAATACCCAATTTAATAAATCAAGGCCGCCCAGAAGCGAGCCGGGAAAGTAAATTCGAGGTAAGAGTTAATATATGTAACTTCAAGAGTTTGCAAGATTCCAAAGTAAATTAAAAACGTTAAATCAGCGAACACGAGTATGCCATTACCATAAGTTCATATAAATGATAACGTAACCGAAATTAAAGTTTGATGTCTATTGCCTGAGGGATTTTTATACTACTGATAGTAATTTACTTGCTGCAGATCATGACATGAAAAAGATTCTTGGATAAGTGAAAGTAAATGTTTTTCACTTTAACATAGAGATATAAATGACAATTTCTACCTAAAAAATTGGAGCTCTTAACTGTAACTAAATATATTTACCATAGAATTAGTACAGCTCACAATACCCCAGATATATCCTGCTATGAAATCCGGCTATACCTAGGCCATTTAATTTTTTTTAATTTTTCTTCATTATGACCAAAAAAAGTTCCAATATTTCTTATGTTTAGAAAATAAGAACTTAAATTGTTTTTAATATAATTATCAACCTCTAACGATGATAAAATTAGTTATTATTTAAAAAAAAATATTTTATGTAGACTTGTAATTTCAAAATTTCATTTGTATTGATCTAATTAGATTTTAATAAAAATTATTACAACAATCTGCAATTATCTAGTGTGTAATTTTTCTTGGTATATGGTGATAGAGTTATTCGTGTTGTATATTTCTAGATATTATTCAACATAGATTAAATATAAATTTTAATTGACGATAAAATTCCTCTTTAACAATACAACAATTACACAAACCCGTTCGATAGCGGTTGCGGTTCGAGCTTGAATGGAAATTCAGACGTCTGTAGCTAGTCGATGTATTACGGAAATTATGTCAAGTGTCAAATTGGATTGTATTAAAGCGATAGCTATATTGTATTAAAAGTTTTTTTATTCTGTTAAATATTTTGGTTCGTGTCTTAAATTTGTAACAAAGGCCTTTTTTGAAATTCGGGGTTCTGTTTCGGGGACATTGAACGTTGCGTCACAGCACGCTGCACGATCGATATGGCGTCTACTTCGGCCATTGAAATTTACCTCCCAAATACAAGTTTTCATTTAATATTATCGTTTTATGTCTGCTATATTCAGATGCAATAACGACGTAAGCTTAAGTATTCTATTTGGAGGATCCGAAGAAAATTTAATAGCTTATTTACTTTTCTGTTTAGATTTGATTGAATCTATTTCTCAGTTTACAAAAGATTGACAATGCTTTAATATGATATGATGTTCCGCTGACTTGGTTAAGTGTGTTCACCGAGAATACTCTGGGTCTCATATGATGACAGCTGGGATGTGGCAAACGTGACTGCGGCTGATTTGCAATGATTAGTAGCTATCCGGTGGATATGAAACAACATTTCGATAATTTAAAATTAGTCACATATCACAGTTGTATAACCGATGCTGTTACAGGAGAACCATGGCCGAAATAAGTAAAGCAACTGCAGCATGGATGAAGTTAAAAATATATAAAGCTTTTTATACTCTTGTAATGGCTGCAGCCGCGCCTAGATTTCGACCCACTTCTGGTCCATTATTCTCATTATTCTCTTATGACTTATTTCGTTGCGATTTAATTATCAAATCATAATTATCTGGAATCATATGTTTTTTACCTAATATTTAAAAACGATGTTCTATATAGAAATAACATTGTTTAATTTTTAGATCGTAAAAATTTTATTAGTAGTCACTGTATTTGTGGATATAAAAATGTTTTAATATCCAAAATTTTTAATTTTTTTGTAATATATATGTATGTTAACAAAAACCGATTATATGCTTAAATGACTTTTTGTAACGTGTTTCGAGAAGAAGGTCAAAGTATGTTGTGGGGGAAGAGAATGTATTGAACATAAATTTTGCCAGTTTTATCACACACTACGCATACATTTCAGTACGGAAAAGATGATGTTATTTATTAAGGGAATGGCTTTGCATAAGAATGATAGCTGTAATAGATATTTTTTTTCTGTAGTCGGTGCCGTTAGCTTTGTAAAAGAATACGTGTCGATAACATAGACAGATTGACTCCCATTTACGTTACATAAATCTTTACTATTGTGTAGTTAATCATAACTTCTTATAATTTAACATAGTTAAGAGATAAAAACTGACAGGAAATGTTTTATGATTGCTTTTTATTATAACAGGACCGTTCAGCGTGTAAATCCTTGGGGGAGCCTATGCACATCTGTGAGCGTTATCCGGTTGATCATGATGATGATGATGTTATCTAATGCCTTGTATAATTAATGGATATGCGTAATTTCTATAATGAAATCAATCAATACATTCACTTATACACAGAATACTTCCAAAAGTAGATTGTTTTACATAAATCGCAATTAACGGATTAGTAAAGTTTCATAATCAAGAAGATTAGGAAATGTATTATATATTCATTTAACAAATTCAAGCATTGAAAGTAATATTGAGGAAATAGAAAAACTTCGTTTCTAGTAGTAATGGAGTTATTAGTCAATAAAAATCATCTCCGAATATTTTAATGTCCTAGGTTATTTTAAAATTTAAGAAGTTATTAGTAACAAAACGGTTAAAATATTATACTCTCTAATTTGAATGGTTTTTGGTAAATCAAAATCCACACCACGTCTAAGAAAAGTAACATGATAATTGCGTTAACATGGGTTAATTATATCTAAAACAGTTTTGTTGCAATTAAATAGGTTTATTTACACGGAACACTAGTAAAGACGCTGTATTAAACTGTAGTAACTAACTGTAATAAATCGAATACTATAGGAAACTAAAAATAGTATACTTTGTAAGCAAGTTTAAACAATCGCTATTGATCTAAATCAAAACAAGAAACGGATTACGTCAATTACTTCCTTTAACATTTGTTCTACTTAAATCCCTTCTAACTAAACAAATAGTTTAATTTTAAACAACCGATTTAACGTTAGTTGTTGAGAAATAGTAAACAGTTATTTAATATTGTTCAAATAAATATAAATAGAGCAAAAATATTTTTAATTAAATGCTCATACAAAATGATTTATGTAATTACAGCAGGCTTGTTGATTTATTCTTATTATAATACTGTTTAAAACCTTAAAATTTAATATAATAAAGTTATGAGTTTTTCTTTCATTTAAAAGATTTTTAATGCAAAACCTTTGTATGTGAAAGCATGTATTATAAATTATTTCATTCTAGTAACCTATCACAATATTTTAAAATATCTACGCTGCCGTCAGATTCATAAAATGAGACTAAGAGTGATTATATCAAAAAACAGTTTGTCTTTCTTTCTTCACATTCCGAACGAAGCAAGTACGATAACTTCGTTTAAATTTGAGCAAGTTCATATTTAATAGTAGAACTCAATAAACTAAAAATTACCGAGTCTAGCAATGATGAATTAAAAATTAGGAATAATTGGCTGAAAGTGGGGTTAAGATATCGACAAACGAATTTTTTGAGAGTATGTCTATAATAAATGGGATCCAAAAGCTATGTGAATGCAGATTACGTCAGGACGGGTCGATACCGGGCGACTGCGGCTTTACATCTGTGGACCCAAAACCCCCAACTTTTCTGCCCCTTTCCTGTTGATATTTATTTACCATAGGGACAAAGATTGTTACAATTTGTTTAAAAATATCTTCATAAACATTGTATCTAGTAAAAGTAGTAACTTAAGTCTGAAACAATGATTTAAAATTAATGAAATAATAATGTAGTTATCTTTCCCGTCATAAATTTAACTCATGTTTAATTGTTTCGTAAATTTTATTCTATTTTTACTTTTCTGTAGGTGCGATTTGTATAAGTGTTTGACAAACTAAAAAAGGGAACATGAAGTAGTATGAGAAGGCACAAGAGTGCTTATTCAAACCACGAGTCGATGTGAGTTTGCTTGTTATATGAATTCTTGCATACAAAAGCTCTTCTTGGGCTTGTTAACAGATTTCTAAACAAAATCTCGATATAACGATTGCAATATTACCTAAATTTAAAAGAGAAAACATTTTATGTTATATGATATATTTAAGGCATTAATATTAAACTTATTATTTACATAAACAAGAATTGCTATAACATATCAATGAATGTGAAGACAATATTAAAAAAGCATAGTGGCTAAGATTGGTACTCCGTGTTTTCTTTTCTTTATATATCATCATTATGAATTATGATGTGTTTTTTAACATGGAAATAGACTTTCTAGACTAATTTTATCGAAGTTATGATACTTTGTAGATAAGAAGTAAACTTCGATAATATTACGGAACAGAACTTGCGAGAAACAGGAAAACAATTAACAATGTTTGTAAAATAGAATTACAATAACATTTTTTTTTTGTTTCGTGTTCCTCTTTTACTCCCTCGCTTTACAGAACTTGATATTTATAATTAAGTACAGATTGCCAGCAATTTCTAAGGCAATGAGAGTTTCTTTAAAATTAATTAAATGCCTACTCGGAAATTCCTTCTCTGTAATGTACACTTTCGTTATGCTTAATTTTTTACTTACAACATATTTAAATAATACGTTTAAATAGATTTCTATTTTATTTGGCGGAAGAAGATTTTATAGACACCTGGACGATGAGATGTATGAGCTTATAACAATGAACTGTTAAGGATGTGTACACAATAACACATTGTACTCACCGCTTAAAGATACTTTAAGTTTGACTACCACAGTAATTTCACTATACTGGCTAAAGCGCTTTTTAGTTAATATTGTTTATATAATTCTTTTTAGAGACGGTAGATATACTTTTTTTTTTCTCTTAGAAGGTTTCCCAGATATTATGTAAAAGGTATCTTTATAACCGATAGTATATAACTACATTACACTTTGAGAACACAGTAACGCCGCCTGAAATAGTCACTGCGATAGTATCAACCTAGACATAATTTTACAAGAACTGTCATTAGAAAAATTCAGCAAAAATTGTGAGTAAAGTTCATCACCCTTTTTTTTTTAACGCGGGGAATCTCTTTACGGACGTTCCGCCGGTGCCCTGGGTGAGCCTGGAGGGGTGAGTGGGACTCGGCCTAGACGGCCCCTACCCACTAAACCTACCGCGAAAGCCATCAACCGTATTAATGGGATGCCCCGGATCCGTCAGCGACAGGGTTCTCCAACGACTGGCTGGTCCCGGCAGAGACCGGACTTCTCCCTCTAAAGGGGGACTTCTCCGGCTAATAGAAAAGTTCCGACGATGCCGAAGCGTTGGCGGGGCCAGGTGCCCTACCTGGCCCGCTTCGTGTTACGGGGGCAGCAAGAGGAGGCGTTGATATCGCCTCCTGCGGAGGGAGGAAGCCCCTGGGCTGAGCTCCCTGGCCCGCTCGTCGGCCTACTTCTGGAACATGACTGTCTCGCAGAAGGAGGCCACTGCCGTCCGGAACCTGTCTCTCGCGAGCATCGCGCGTACGAGGCTCGGGAGCGACAGGTCCACTTCACCAATAGATCGTAGCGCTGCACGGCCCATCTCGGGCACATCTCGAGGGTGTGCTGGGTCGGGTCCCCCGCAGCTCCACAATCGTGGCACCGCTCATCTGCCTCTCGGTAGGCTATCCGGCACAGGTACTTACCGAAACAACCGTGCCCGGTCAGCACCTGTGTCAGACGGAAGGTGAGAGATTTGCGCTTTCGGCTCATCCACCCCTCCAGGACCGGACGCGGAGCACCCGTCGTACGCACTCCGTACGGATGATGTGCCAGGTCCTCCTCCCACCTAAAAGTTCATCACCCTCAATAGAGATGGTTTATGTCTTAAATCAATAAATGTCATTCATTTGACTTTTAAAATTGTAAATTTAAAAATATGCAGTTGTTGCACCAATGTGGTATTTTGTTTAACGATTAAATCGTAAAGAAAATTACGTACGTTAACCTAAAACATATCCGTTTACCTAAACAAATGATTTATTACACTACTAACGACCACCGAAATAATATTGAGTTCATCTTACGTCACATACATTCTTAATACAATAATGTTCAACATGAGTTTGCTTTCTTTATTAAATATGTTATAATAATTTTTATTTAACGTTACAAATAATGTTGTATGCTTTTTTAATTTATACAAAACTAATTTCTTAGTTTTAATTGTCGCCGTACATTCTACCTAAATTTATTTACTATATTATATCAAAAACTCTTGTTATTTCATTGTATTTTATTTATTATAGTAAATACAGTACTTTCTTGATTCGCTCGTCAAATATTTCATTTGAATAGTTATCCTTAAGAATTATCAATTGTGGAATGGTCTATTTAATAATATATTCGATTATATATAAAAGATAACTTATCCGTAGATTTACTCTTGGCATTCAACGACGATCACGGTTTTAACTATTTATATCTAAGACGGCGTAAGCTTTTCTAGTGGAAACCATAGTAATAATCTTATGTTCCTGGTACAAGTTAGTAGATAAAAAAAAGAAAAACTATATATTTTATTAGAAGTTTTAAGTGTAACATTAAAAAAGCTTACACGTTGTTAAGAAATCTTTTCATCTTACAGTTGATATTGACCATGAAGTTCTTATATAATATATTGACGTATACATTATATAATAACGACACTTTTCAATGAGATGTTTCACGTATGTAAAAAGTTTATAAGTATATTTTAATTTTAATACAATAGCAATTATATTCACAATTTAAAAACGTTGATACAATTTTTTGATTTTTTTTAAATAATCTCAAAGTCTTTTATCTTTTTACTTTCGGTTTTTTTTTTAAAAAAACTTGCAAGAAGTTAAATATAGCCTCTTTTTTGCTCTGTGGCTTTAGAGAGTCAAGGTCTTAACGTCAAAAAGTACCTACTGTGCAAAGTTTACACATTTAAAAAATTAATTTCTCTGTTAATAGTTTTGATACTTTTAATTTTTATGGATTTTATTTCAACAAAGTTTATTTATCTTACAGCAAAATTTGCATCATCGTATTAATTTACAATATTTTGAAACCTGTCTATGAAAATTTTTCTAGTCTATTGCAAGTATACTGTGTACGACAACTGCCGATAAATCAGATTTATATTTTGATTAGCTTCTTACTTCAGTACTTACTTATGGACTTAGTTATATACTTAGTACTAAGTTATGTATCGATTAAGTAATTTTAGTTCCTTTTACATTCACGTCATATTAATTGGTTATTGTTTTTTCTCAGGTAAGTCAGGAAAATTTGAGTCCGAAAGTAACAAGAAACCATAGTAAGTATTTAAAGAAAGTTTGTCATTTGTTTAATATAAATAAATAAAAAGAAAATTTCTGTTTGTTTGTCTAATAGTGTTTTTAAAGTATGTATATATTTACTGCTTTTATTTACTGTAACTAATCTTTAATAACTAGTTATTTTAGTGTATTTAATTTACATATTATTAATGGAAATTCTACTTTAAATAAAAGGAAAATTAAAACAAAATGAAGAATCTGCACCGCATACTAAATAATTCAAAAAGGCAAAGGAAATGCAACTATAACATTTATCATTTCAATTGCAGCGGGGTATTAAAATGAAATTTATACCTAACAAGAAATATAATGAACTGACATGACTATTGTTAACGCTAATGGTCTACAATTTAGAATAAATGACAACCACCACCCAACGAGTCTAGACTTCCCAAAGTCTCTTCAGAGATACATAGTTTGAATAAAAGATGAGTTATGTTTATTATTTCATCATAAATTATCAATCGACAACACATTTAATACTACAAAATCGGACAAAATATCGTATTAGTGACCTGTTGTAGATATCAGAAAATAACTAACTTTGATTTAAATTTTTTTTCTTATAATTTTTGAAATAATCATCATACAAGAATATGACACATTTTTAATAGAGACCTTACATTAAAGGTATATTCTAACCAGTTCCCTGAATGTTGCAAATCATGCGTAAGTATTACATGTTTTTATACAATTAAAGCAATGATCTTTTTCCTGTTTGCCATAATTACACACAGACATTACAAATTAAATTAATCCGCGTATAGATAGATGTGATTACTACGTTTATTAAAACTGTTATATAAATTAATATAACTATTCATCTAGATTCATTTTATAAAACAAAACTGTAAAAAAAACTTGTCTATTGCAAAATAAACGTATTTATCAATTTTTACTGTGAATGTTTTGGGGATTTTTTCAGACATTTTTGTACTGTGCCTTTGTAATGCATCTAACTCTAACAGTGCGCGACTGTAGATTGATGATGATGATATGAACATTGTGTTGAGTGTTTCAATGGTTATGGAATACACTACCAAATTATTATTTTCACTGCTATCAATCTTTTAACAACTTTGTTTTATGTTTACAAGATGGCTGGTTAAAATGTTGTAGGAAAAAACTCTGCAACTGTAAAACACAGTACCTAAAATTATATTGTCATCGATCTGAACTTTGTTTCATTTATTGCAAAAGTATGTATACATTTAGAATCCTGCATAAAATCACTAAAATTGTTGAATTGAAACCATTTCATTGTTAATAATATTGTATTTTCGTATTAAAAGTGAAGATTGAAGAACACAAAGTATATACTTCATGCATCAATAGAAATTAAAAGGTTAGGACTGACCTTTTTCACGTATACAAAAAAATCTAAATTTTGAAATTGTGTACGTACCACCATCTCCCCGAAGCATGATGAAATAATAATCTCCTATTTTCAATTAGGAGGTATGGAAGTGGTGGGCACATACTTGAAATACTAGATACTTGAAATAATAGAAAGAATTCTGGTTTTTTCCCCTTTTTAACCAAAACCATGTACTTTAATTTTCTGTTTCGTTTTACTTGCTCTGTTG
>DWLS01005378.1:0-12765 GCA_018246255.1 Pachliopta kotzebuea | reverse complement strand
ACTGTACCGTTTGGAAGAATGCGTTGGTATTTTGAGAAGTAAAGATTTAGAGGAGCGACATTGAGATCCGTAGGGAATAATTATACTTATTAAATTTATAATTATACTTAAATACTTTTAATGCTTCATACAGCGAACGAAGGTGTTTTAAGAAAGATTCGTTAGGTAACAAAAATTATCTTATTGCTGCATCTAATATCTACTGTAAAGTGTATTTTAATACTTGAACATCCTTTGTTTTTAAATTCAATTACAGATTTTAGATTATTGATATTAGCGTAATATTACAAGTGTATAGTGAGTCTCGATTACCATAGACCTATGTGTCACCCCAGCTCCTATTGCAAACGACTAATAGTACTATACAAACATCACTGTTTTCTAATTTGAAAGGTGTTTTATGCTAGTAAAATTACTGAGGTACGAGATTTAACATCTTACGTCTTAAGACGACGAGCGCAATGTGGTGCTGTGTATACCATCTTAACTAGCACGTAAAGGGCAAGCGTATCACTTACGATTACCTGACCCCTTCCTCGTCTCATTTTTTTCCAAGAAGAAGAAACATTTTTTTTTATGAAGAAAAGGTTAATGCTCGCCCACGATCCCACCTGGTGTTAAATGATGATGTGGTCTATGGTGGTAAAGCGCATTAACTTAGTAAGTGCCTATTCACTCTTTTAAAGACTGTGTTGCTCAAGGTCGCAGATCATGCTAATATTTTTATAAAAAAGAAATCAGAACAGACAAATATCCTACATCAGGTCATCGCAATTAATACTTCTTCACCATAGCAAGCGATAAGTGAATACATCACTTAAAGGTTACTTACTATACATAACCAATACGAAGGTCAAATATTTCGTTCACATAGACAAGGTGAAAATGATGCTCTAAATCTTGCCACTGGGGAAATAAGTGGGCTTATTATTTTATGATATCTAAACTAGTCCAATGGATAAATACTGAATTCGCAAATACTGTAGAATTGGCAAACACACATAAATGATATTATTATTAGCTTAATACCAGCTTAGTTTATAGCATAAGCCGCTTGGAGATTAGAAACACGATTAAATATGTACGAAGAATTATTTACCAAATATATTTATTGTATGGATAATTACAAGTAATGCCGATTTTGCTCCCGTCCTCTACAAGTTCAAAGGGATTGCCTTGTTGGTTTACCTTCAGACATTTTTTTCATTAAAATTCTTTCGCACAGTAATCAAAAAAAGGAAAATATGGATTCACGCTCTTTTATGATTAATCTTTAGAGAGATTAACATCCTTAGAATATTAAAATCCATAGTAATTAAATACTAATCAATTTTGTTTAAGTTAATAGCATATCCAGTAATGACAATAGAGGAAATTGCCACCACCGAAATTGTGTCTTATCCTCTATTATTGAAGTTATTGTACCAATTGGTAAAACAAAAAAATTAAGATCACACATCATCATCGCCAATTGATGCCACAGGTGGGCATTATCCTTTCCCCAAAATTTCCATTACAATCAGGTCTTTGTTTCTCGAATCCAGTGCTTTCTTGCTACATTCATCAGATTTCCAGTCAACCTTTTCAGGAACCTTCCAATCCGTCTGCCGGTACGCAGCGTTCTACTCTTCTTTTAATTAACCACCGCAGTCTTGACAGACTGGTCGTGGTCATCAAGAATTTACCCGTTCTGCTAGGTGCCTCCACTATTCTCTAATTGTTGCTTTTTCACCCATTTTTGTAAAAGAACGTCTATTGCGACTCTGATCTCGTCGGTCCACCTCATGGGTGCTCTGCGTAATGAAATGTTAATTCGTTAGACGGTGAGGAAACGTGCAGTACGTTTACCTGGTGTTAAGCCTAACCATAATAGTAAAGCGTTGGTTATTTACTTGTTCGGATATTTATACAGCATCGCATTAAACTTAACGACTTGGGACATATGATATTTTGTAGTTAAATATTAATCAAAAAAATATTAAATGCATTACTTATATAATTTGAATACGACAACTCAAAAAAAATTCTATGATTAAAAAAGTTAATTCTCAATTGTCAAAATTATCTCTGATTATTAAAAACAGACTAGGCTGTATGGACTGTGTTTCTTTGCCTTTCCCATAAGGTGTTAAATTTTAAAAATCAATCATGTTTCTGATTACTGTGCAACATATGTTTAAAACGCTGAACGAATAATATTTTTGATGAGAACGTATTAGATCCCGTAAACGAATACTTCGGAAATATAATTCATCGATAATTACTTAGAGTTAAATATTAATACTTTTTTAACTAAAAACTCAATAATTTGAATAAGTCAAGGGTATTTGCTACTATGATTAACCGTAAATCTACGGTATAGAATCATGCGCAGTAGATACCTAAGATTATAAGCGAAGGTATCTTTCTAGTCGAATAATACTAGAAGTACATACTTAGTACAAATACGTAATAATTTTTTTACACAAGTGAAACGTTCACCTGATGGTAAAAGATACACAGCACCACATTATGCTTTCGTGTGAGACAACATCATATTTCATGGTGACGAGTACAATGTGGTGCTGTGTAACATACTCCATGAGACACGACGAGTATTATTTCATCTTCATCAGCTGAGTCCACTGCTGGACATAGACCTCTCCCAATAATGGAGAGATTTGGAAAACTTCCCACCATACTTGCCCAATACGAGTTGGTGAGGAGTGGTGGTGTTATTTATGCAAGTTATATTTCAATTAAAATTAATACATAAGTTTATTACAAATTTATTATTCAAGTTCTATAATTAGTAATATAACTGTTAATTTAACTTATTTATACTTTTAAAATTAAGAAAAAATAATACTTACATAATCACTGTGTTTAAAAAAAAAATGTTTAACAACATGAACACACTCGCGTCGTAAAATGCCGTCGGACGGGATAATAGCACGGGATACAAACACACACGGTGGCGTCCCGAGGATAACTGACGCCCGCCCGTCATGCTCCGGAGCATCAGCCCGTACAGGCGCGTTAAAAAATTAAACTCGTTCCTTTTTTGAAAATTTTAAAAATAAATCAATCATGCCAGTTGCGTCACTGTTTTTAATTTTTAATTATGATCTATATTTTTAAATTCCTTTAATTGATTGTGACATTTTTTATCTGTTTTACAAACAACTTTGTATTTAATAAGAATCTTAATCAGCCGATAAACGTCCACTGCTGGATTTTGTCTCCACCATTCATTAGTGTATTTAAGCCATCTCTCTCTACGCAGGCCTAAAGCGACCACTTTGTAAGAAATTAGCGCAATATCTTCACACCAGGGAACAGTGTTACACATTTAAAAGTTGTTTTAAAACATCATCATCATCAGCCGACAGATGCCCCTCATAGGCCTTCGTCAACAATGGGACGATTTAGGCCGTCTCTCACCACGCTGGCCTAAAGCGGGTTAGTGTGGAGCCGGAGCCACGTTTAAAGATTAGCATCAGGGTGCACCACGAACAGGTGAGGTCGGCTTGAGTCAGCTTGGGAGTTGCTGTGTGGGGGACCCCTTACACCCCCTTCAATAAGAATAAGAAATTAACATTTGTAGCAAATTCTCAAGTCAGTGAAAGCGCATTTATAATAGAGTTTAAATTTTTCGTTTGTTTTTAACTATAGTAACATTAATAAAAACATATTATGGTTTTAAAATATAAATACCAAAAATATATTATTCGTCATCATCATCATCATTTCAACCGATGTATATCCACAACCGGACATAGGTCTCTTGTAATGTATACAACAAAATAGGGTATTTATTTGACTTGCTGGTCTTGTGTTTTATTATTACATCAATATTAATTACGCGTTATTATAAAATATTCAATTGCAACAAATTTTAATATTAAGAAGAAGTTTAATTACGCCCCTAATTGCAGTATATCCGTATAACTTCAGTTTAGAAAACAAACAAACTTACATTAAACTTTAAGCTTTAAAACAAGGAAAAAGTGGCTGTCTTAACTTCAAAGCACATATCTCCATTCCCATTTGGCAAATAAAATATTACTGTGACACTTAAAGAATCAAATAGATAATAGAGATATAAATAATTATTTCGTTTTTATTTATTGGCATGAAATGTAAGAATCAATAGTAATTTCTTTTTCATTAGAAAAGGATGGCAATGAAATTAAGTCACACGAGCATTTTTTCGGCGACTCTACCGACGACCTTATAGCGTCTGTCAAAACTGAGCATAACAGGCCATTCATTATTGTGTTAAAGTTTATCGCATTCGGTAAACATGTCTTAATTATGTCTCAAATTGTTTATATGGAAATCGCTAATTGCCCTAGTTCTATTGTTATGTTAATACTATACATATAGTCCTTTAAACACGACGTTGTAATAACCGGTTCGACTAATTCCTCCTGGTCAATGAGGTCCTTAGCCGAGACGGGGTTTAGTCTGTCTTTTGTGGGATACTGTCTAGGCAAGTGCCGCAAATTCTATTACCATTTCTTCGAAACCTGATACAATACCTCCCAGAAATTAGAATCTGTTTAAAGCTGGATAACTTGAGAAGAACTTACAAAGTATTTAATAATTATAAATATATCCTACAAAGCTTCAAACATGACGTAAATTACAAACACTTGAGAGACTAAGCAGAAAATTTCTGACATCAAAGTGCCTTTGGAATAAAAATCTATATTTTTGAAATTAAATATTTATTGCTATTAGATTTCAACAGGGGCTTAATGTCATATTTAAATTAGCTATAGATAGTTGCAAATAAGATTTTTTTAGGTGTTTAGTGAAGATATGGTCGACGCTAATAAAAGCCACTAAGTAACATTTGTGAAATATAATAAAATCCTTCTCTATTAAAAGATAGCAAAACCCATTAAATTGTCAATTTTTTTTTTGGAAATAATGAACGTTCCGTTCTCATGATAATAAATTCATTGACGCATTTAAGAAAGGTAGTCCGTTTCGAAAGTTGGGCCTTTAGTATTTTTTGCTTAAAGGATTACATTGAACGGTATGACGACGAATCCATTTCTTTGAAAGTATTTCTTTTATTAATTAACATATCTATACAGACTGTGTTAAAGAGTAGTAAACGTTTATCATTGTAGAATAATGTTAGGTAAAAAATGTGAGGAAAGGTCTTTTTTAAATATCGTATTTCCAAAAATGTGAAAAGAAATGCTGACCTTAAATGTGATCGACGTATCAGTAATTATTAAAAGTATTACTTACGAATCATCACACCCGTCATTCCGTGATGAGGGTCGGCAGTTTTTTTTTTTCTCTTTGGAACGAATTGATGCGGAAAGGTGGCGTGTTGCAAGTTAGATTAGACGGAAGCTCATTAAAGCTGATTCATTTTACTTTACTTAATGCAAATCGTTATAAACTAAACATTATAAATAACTAACTTTTGACTAGGATAAAAAAAATTAGTAATCCTATCTCAACGTTCCCAATCGTATTTATTTGTGGCAACATTTTCAATGATAATAAATACCAAGTATTTGTGTTTCAAACAGGTAATCTAAATATGCAGAATTTTCTAGAGTACAGATTTATTTATTTTTTAAAGACATTTTTAATAAATTAAAATCAAAATTCTTTAAAAACTATTTATATGGCAACATAAGGATATGAAAAAGTTATAGTTCTTTTAAAAGTTATTAAAATAAATAATGGTTGAAGCCTTTTATGTAGTGATTTTTATATAAGAATAGTAACACTTAAATAGCTGAAATTTTCCACTGATGTTATTAACAGAAGCAATATTAATCTTTAACATATTTCGTACAATAGTTTCTTTTCCCATTAGGCTTTATTATTTTTGGAGTTTTCATCCTATTAAGTGGTTTTCCATTTGTACAAAGTTATTGTCGTCACTGATGTAGGTCCGATACATTAACTTGCACTTACGTGTCCAAGATCAGCTTCAAAGCTCTCCAGCAATATCTTCCTGAGAGACTTAGTCCGTACCCAATTCGTCAATAGGTGATGCAAATCACAAATGTCACAATTGGAGGAGTTTAATATATTAATTTAAATCCCATGGGTATGTTCAGTAAAAAGTTTTGTGGTATTAAGAACCTCTGTCTTCTCCTCGATTAAGTACCTTCGAGCTCTAGCTTCGGAATTTATTAGTCCGAGGTAGAAGACCTCGTCGTAAAATTTCTACCCTTGTCATCACACAGCCTTTGGCGATAATGAAAACCAGTTTCGCAAACTTTTATAAATTATACAGTGGCAGTGTATACACCCTACTCAAGATTACGATCAAATTTATTTATTTTTTTATTTGTGATATATTAAACCTTTACAGTTAAGGAAAATAAACTCAAAAAAAATATTTATGGGAAATTGATTTAGTGCGAAATTACTGGTTATAATGAGACTTAAAGCGGAAAGTACGTTGTGGTGTTGTGTAAATACTAATTAGTACTGCTTTTGATCTAGTTTTCTTTTAAACGTGCCTTATTTAAGAGTGTTGACTCCTTTAACAGAATGGTAAAGTGCAAGTCTTTTTATTTGTTTTCTGCTTTTTCCTGAAATTATTGTTCAGGGTTTTTTTATCTTTATATATTATTTACCTCATTTAATACTTATGCTATCTTGTTATGTATTTATTTAATTATTTTTTTATACCACATGTAAAGGCGGCTTAATGCCATTGTCATTATCTTACAGTCTACTTTGGGAGATGCAGAGATATGATGAGGTAGGTGCATTGAGCAATTAGAGTAAAAGTGTGTGATAATACATAACAAAATAATATTAAATTGTAATACAATACATACATGGCGTTAAATTAGATACATAAAACAAATATAATACACATAATATATAATATACTCATAGTAAATAATAAAATATAAACATGTGTATGTCGTTACGTGAAAATTTATTTATAAGGACCCCTTCATTAGTTCATTTAAAAGAAGTATGTATTATCACAAAACTGTTATAAATATACGTATGTAGCATAGTCATATTTATTTGTTGTTGTTTCTGTTATTTACATCTTGTATTTATATCTTTAGACACTATTTCGTAACCTTATACATCTTTTAATTATTACTTATTTTTCAGTTTCTTTTTGACGTTTTAAAATGATAATGTTATATATCAATCTCTAGGGCACAGAGAGAGGTGTCTAATTTGATTTTCCATCAACATGATGATTGATAGAGTTAGTTACTATATATAATATTTCACAATAATTACAAACAAATTTTAGACAATTGATGGTAGGTGTCCGTTTACTGTAGTAGTAGTAGTATTTATAGACAAATATTACTGTGGTCATCTTTGAAATTACTGCGGTAAACGTGACTTTACATCTTACATATCAAGGTGACAACCACAATGTGCTGCTGTGTATGCTGTCTTAACCAGAGCCACGTTATTATGGGCAAGCAACTTACCATCAGGTGAACGCCTTGCTCGTTTTATCGAATAATAAAAAGTGTACTATGATTGGTTATTTTTTCACGTGCTTTATCTATCTAAAATTCTCACAGCTAAATATTATTTACCGTTTCATTAAGTTAACGTTGGAAACATTTTCCAGTTACGTTCGGGTACAGGAGCGATTGGCAGTCGCTATTGGCGTTGACAGCGAATAATTACATCCACTGGGGTTTTGATATTAATGAATTTTATACTTAAATTTATAATTTACAACGAACCTATATTCAACTTTGAACACGTAGGTGTAAAATTTTCATCTAAATATTGATTTTGGTACAACTTATATTATTGTTATAACACACCTTCTTCCGATCGAATCAAAATTGAAGAGAACTAAGGTCATCGGTAGAAGAACTGAGGTAACAGACATAGCTAAGGATTGCTATACATAAGTGGCAATGGACAGGGAACATTGCTTGAAGGACTTATCACCGATAGGACTATACAATTTTAAGGAAATGGGATATGTAGTTAAGGAGAGGAAGACGATAGAGAGAACGAAAAAAATAAAATGACAGAAGGAAATAGGACAAATTATATAATATATAATTGAGAAAAAAAAAGGGTAGCGGCCGCATAAACGCAGTACTGAAAGGACCTCTACAGGGCGTACAGAGAATCTCGTGAATGTTGCGGGAAATCGCTGTATGCAGGCAACGTAGGACCGATTGGCAATCTTTGAGAGATCCTTATATTCAGCAGTGATATTTATCGGCTGATGATGATGGTAACAATAATGATCACCTTCTCATGAGAGACAAAAATTCTTAGTCAAATATCTATCTGGAAGTAAAGGTTAAAACGGAAAATAAATAATCGTTACAGAGTGAAACATATTTCGACATAAAGCAGAGAACATGTATAAGTAACAACCATGTAAGTTTTTCTCATGTAAAAATAGACTCGCTCACAAAGAAACACTTATAGTTAAACTTATATATACTTATGCTCCCGGATTCGGAAATGAATGTTATTCGATTGGATGTATGAATTCGGTATGTTGCCTCATCATTCTTTCTCATTTTTCACGTGAATAAGATAAGTTAAATATCCCCTTCACTGGTCTCCCAAAACTTTATATTAAATGAAGCTGTCGTTAAGGTTGTTGATACAAAATGTAAACAAAAAAATATTTCCAGGTAAAATCGAAGAAAAGGCATATAATAATTTAATTCGTAATTTATAAAATCTCTGAAACCTCTCACGGTAGGATAACCTTAACGAAAAAGCTTTCAATCAAAATCTAAAAAAGCTCTTCGTCGAGCATCAAATAACATAATTGAAAAGGTTTTACGCTGTGTGAATTGGAATAGATCCAGTTGTGGAGAATCTAAGTTGAATAAAAAAAAAAATATATAAAATATGTTACATATATATATTTTCCATTAAAAATATTATGTATAGCAACCCAATTTATCAATAAAAAAAAATAGAAATTGACTTTAAACTGGTGGTCTGAATAGATGTCTTGGTACTTACTGCCCTTTACACTACTTATCAAACTAATGTACACATTTCATTTTATTTGTTCCAGTTTTATAGTTATTTATATGTATATTTAAAATTTATAGTATTGATATATTTAATTATTATTACTAATTATATATGTATAAGTGTTTATTAATAGTTTTTGATTATTGTATTACATTACATCATAACTTTGTACGCTCGCAATATTGTTTTGTCTTAATATTTGTTGTTTTCTCGCTTAAGTGAATTGTTAAATTCTTGTGGGAAATAAAGATTCTTTATCCTCAATTTTTTTTTGTTAAACAAAGAGTGACTAATAAAATCTAAATAAGAAATTAAAATTATAAAAAACTTTTTAGATATGAAAACTACTGAGGAGGCAAACATTACGACTTTCCTGATTGTAAGCACTTACCATAGACTATGGACGCCTGCAGTACCAGTGACGATACAATAGAGGCACCAATGATGTAATGCCGATCCCAAAAGAACCTAATCACGACCTTTTTGAAGGACTCCATTATGTAGCTCCTTAGGAAAACTTCGGCAGGGAGTTCATTCAATAACTAGATGATTCTTAAAAGAAAATTTATCTAATACCGGAATGTACATGAACATTGCGGTTCTAGAGTATGAGGATGAACTCCCTGTCGATGATTGACGGTGCGATAGTTAAATGTGGCTGTGATCATCATATCCGAATTCTTTACAATACATCCTATCATGAAGACTACAGAAAACGCCACGAACCGTTATTCATTGCCATTATATTTAATAATCTTCATGGATATGTCAGTTACCTTAGTACTTCTACGATTCTTCATTGAATTAGTAATTTTTATTTCTTAAAAAATATAAAAAACAAATTTTTACTTACATGTAATGGTCCATAATGAATACTTCACCCCCTTTCCGTTTCGTTCAATCGACCTTCCCTAAGTGCCGTAATAAGTATCACTCGACTTGTCTTAAAATAGAATGTAATAAAAAATAAACCTTCAAGGAATCCCTTATTTGCTCAACGTGACCGAGTGCCGGGGAATCCAGGCTGTTTAATAAAAGGCTTAAGGGGAAAGGAATATTGTCTTTATAATGTAATCTTTTTTTTGTGCAATGGGACGAGTAAGGCGTTCACCTGATGGTAAGTGATAAATGTAGGCACTTGCCGATAACAACGCGGCGTTAAAATGGTATACACAGTACACATTGCGCTCGTCGCTTTGAAACATAAGGTGTTAAGTCTCGTTACCCCAGTAATTTCACCTTCAAACCGAAACACAGTAATGTTTGCACATTAGTATTTGGCGGTAGAAATAGGAGCTGCGGCGGTACCTACCTAGATGGTCTTTGGTTAGACCTTCCAGCAGTAATCGTCAAGATGTTGGAAACTCATTGTTACAGAACGAACTAATTATATTTTTCTGTTCGTAGATATATTATAAACAAATATAAGTTTCTGTTTAAGAACGTTATTGATCTTATTAGCTCTTTATTTATATAGAAAAAAGAAACCAAGTTAAAAAGGAAATAACAGAAAGATAATGTAAATGAAATGTTGTAACTTCCTCTGATGATGACGATATCGAATTGATATTGAACATGGAAAGTATATAAAAAAAAATATTAATATATTATGGTATCATATGTTACAAAAGTAATTAGTTTTTAACTTGTAGTGAAATAAATTAATCAAAATAAGACAATTCCTTATTTCCCTTAATAATAAAGTTGAAAGAGTTATATAAGAAATATTTGTCTTTATAATATGTTAATAAAGTTTAAAATAGGTTAGGTCTAGATGCATAGAGACGAAGACAGGTCTATGTGGTTTCTGGGGAAAGACCTATGTCCAACAGTGGACTGCCGCAGAATGATGATAAAATAGGTCTGACTAAGTAGATACAGCAGCTATAATATTAATGATGTTTACATTTATTTATAGGTATCATTTACGATCTATATAAATCATCCATTTATTCGCATCGGTGTAATTAATCATTTTTTTTTGCAATCCGTCATATATTTTCTAACTTTACCTGATGAGAATCTAACATATTCATGTAAAGAAACCATTTCGATAAGTTAATAAGATTTTATCTATGGTCACTATATTATAATTGTTTGTACGTGTACATACAAATAAACAAGCTGTTTACTTGAAGTTTTTTTCAGGTTGACCTAAGCACCGGTCATTACAGGCAGTTTCAATTAAGGAAAGAAAAGAAGAGTAGAGAACACGCATCAGCGCATGTGTACGAGAGCCCATCTTATTTTCATGCGTGCCCTGATGACGCGCTGTAATGAGTACAGCTTTCTATACAACTATCCATGAATGGGATATTGTTATAATAAAACAGGAATTTCTTTTAAAGTTACCATACAGAAATATAACTTAATCTTAAACATCCAACTGTTCCTGAATCATTAAAATTAGGCAAACCTTTTTATTCGACAAAGCGACGAGACGAGCAAGGCGTTCATCTGTTGGTAAGTGATACTTTTGCCTGTAACGACCTGGCGCTGATTAAGGTTACTACCTCACTACCACACATTATGGTCATCGCAATGAGAAGTAAATTGTCTCGTTACCCTAGTAATTTAACTTATAGCTCATACCGGAACATAGTATTAATTGCATAGTACTTTTTGTAGGCTGCAATAGATGTTGTGGTACCTACCTATTATTAGTAAATGGTATATAAGTTATGCGAAACATATGATATTTAATAAAAACTAATTATTATAAAGGCTATTATAATTTAATTTTCTAGTAAGCAGAAGCACGTCTGGCTCTTTACCTTAAAGTCTACCAGATATAATCTTAATGCGACCCTTTGTACGTGTAGGGTTTTGCACGTTGATGAGTCTTCCAAGTTGTTAGACTATTCTTCTTTATTTACTTTGTATATAGTTCTATTATAAACTACATTCACTTTATACTACTATTTGAATACATAGGTATTGTATTGAAATTAAGTTGACATAAGCTGCCCGTCTAGACGATTTGAATAATAAAAAAATCTCAAGAATCTTTCATTATTCACCATATAAATAGACATCTTTTTTCATTCCGTATAATTTGTGATCTTTTATGTAGCTAGCGGAATTAACGGGGTAACGAGAGGTCATATCTCAATTCAAACTAGCGATGCCTTAATTTGAGTACCACTTACGAGGTCTCACGGTTAAATCTTCTTTAAAGTTGTTAGAATTTTACATTTCTTGAAATCTTTACTTGAGTCTTTTGGGTGAAGATATCTGCTTAGTAGCTTGAAATATATGTTTCAGAATAATTAGCAGATTTATAGCTATTTTGTAATATTTTTAATATTTCCATCAGCGACGAGAAGAGTAGGACGTGATATAATGTTTGCACACAACAGCTTATCTTTTTTCCTCCATTGTAAGTCTAGACGCACTGTAGCACTATTCATTTGTTGTGGATAATCCCCCTACCTACCCCATAGGGATTAAGTGTTTCACATCGTTCAGCATACAGCTGTACCAGCTCGCTGACTTCAGTGTTCCCGTTAGATTATAACGTAAATCACAGGCACAAGACCATGCAGAAAGACTGTAGAAAGTAAAGTAGGATAAGAACTGTTTTAGCTAAATCATAAAAATCTTATTCTTGAACATTATTTATCTAAAATCGAATAAAAGAAGAGTGTAATGGATTAAAAATATCTATTGTCAGACAAACAGCATCTGTACGATGGCATTGACTGACGGAATGACAAACAGTATAAGGGTTGTAAAGGTGTGATATCTGTCTTGTATTTTTAGCAGGCCGCATTCGAGTCTATTTTTGGC
>DWLS01005377.1:0-12767 GCA_018246255.1 Pachliopta kotzebuea | reverse complement strand
GTGTGCAGCGTAACACCCAGTCGTAGCCAATGTTCCACAGGAGCGGGCCGAGAACCGACCCCTGTGGAACCCCGCAGACCACTATATCTAACCTCACCAAACGGTTGACTGGTAAAGAATGCTCATAGGCAAAAAGCTCGCCTTTTATACACCTCATTATAAGGTTAAATTATAAAAAAATAAATAAAAAAAAAATCATAATTAAAACTAAAGCTAATTATATTACTATAATAAATTTACTTAATAAAAAGTTAAACTTAAAAGAAAAGCAGCTTTAAATTAATTTCTTTATACATACAATTTATAAAGGAAGATATTCAAAGCTTTTTAGATTACTAATAATTATTAATATTACTTTAGTAGATGTTAAATAAAATAATAAAAATAATAAGTAGAAATAAACAGTTATTGATTTTTTAATTTTTTTGGTAGTTTGATAAATAATTATTGTCACTATAAGCAAGTTATTTGTTACTGGATTATAAGCGTTTTGTATGGAATTTGCTTATAAGATGACGATATGGATATAAGAAAGAGTGTGATACGAGTTCCTTTGGTATAGCGTCAGATTTAATATTAAAAGCGATTCATAATCCCAATGTAATCCATCTTTCCGATTGGCATTAGGTGAGCTTGTGGGTCCTTTCATTCTATGCTTTCACCGAAAGGAGTACAGGCAAATAAATTATTTTGAATTTGTGAGAAAAAAATCTTTATTTTAACCTTTAAATTTGTTTAATTATTGTTATCTTTGATTAATTATGTTAAGTATATTTAAAAGGTTCAAGTTTTAAGTTACACTCAAAAAAATTTAATTCTACAAACTTTCTGTATTATTTATATTTTTAAACAGTGTTTAAACATGTTAAGAAGAAGTTTAAACATTAACTATTATTTATTTAAAAAACTACTTATATTATGTAGTAGAAATTAACATATAATATTTTTTGAGAATATACAAGTTGTTGTATTAATGAGCCGTTTAACAAAGTTATTATACAACTGCTCATGTTATTAAAATAAGCTGGAAAAACGACTCATCCAGCGCCTTATTATCCAAATCTCTATTACCTTATAAGATTAGAATGTGCCAGAATAGCCTAAGAGCTAATTTTCATACTTAGGATACAAAGGTCATGAGTTTTATTCTCAATGAAATTTTCTCTAAACCCGCTGCTTCCATCCCACCGACCCCTTAGCATAGTTGCCAACTTCGACGTTTTATATCTCCTAAACCTGAAGAGCTACATATTATTTTATTTTGGATTTCTCATCTACTTATCCTGAACTTCATTTTATCACTAAAGTGTATTCATGGTCCTCTTCAGGTTTAAAAGTTTCAAGCGTATAGAGTATTTAAGTCAGCGCATCAATTTCTTTTACGCTGATGCAATCAGGTAATAGCTTCTGAAACGGTAGATAATAAGAACACTTACTGTATGGAGTCATGGTGTCTAGCTTTATTTCCTCGTCGATACAAAGTGCCTGCTGCTGCTGCTCCAGCTAGCAATGCCAGCGCTACCGCTGCACAGCCACCGGCTGCGAACAGCACACCACCAGAACTACGAGAAGCATCACCAGCCAACCGCGCCGTCTCATTGTGGGTCACAACAGTTGAGAGTCCTGTACCGAAATAATTCAACATAAAAACTAATGTGAAATTCACACCTTATATCTCAAGGCAAAGAGCACAAAGTAGTACTGTGTTTAACATCTTAACCAACGCCACGTTTTTATAGGTACGTGTATTACTTACCATTAGGTGAGCTCCTTGATTATCGCTTCGGCTCATCAAATAAAAAAAAATCCCTAAAGTAAGTTTTTGTTACCAGAAATCGCTGCTGCCTTTCCTCTGCAATTATATCATTCTTAGTCGCCTTTTTTGTGAGTAAAGAGACGGTTGATTTATTTTTATCCATGTGAACTATTAAAACTAACAAGAATCAATACTGTAATGACGCTTTTGAAAAATGTAAGAAAGACCAAAAAAGAATGTGGAGTTTAATTAATGACCTTGCAAGAAACAAAGTTAAAGAAGATTTATCAGTGCCCAAACTACAGACACAAACAGTTTGACGCACTCCGCGTGTACGCCGCTAAATTCACCACCTACCGCCGTTACCGATATTTACCAATATTACCTAAAACCCTGCCCCAACTTTTTGACCACTGCCGGCTACCTTCCTTTCTACGATATTTACATTAATTTTGTCGCGATGTATAAGTGTTTATTAATTGTTTCTGCTTATTGTATTACATCACATCATAACTTTGTACGCTCGCAATATTCTTTTGTATTAATATTTATTGTTTTATCGCTTAAGTGAATTGTTAAATTCTAGTGAGAAATAAAGATTCTTTAACCTCAACTTATTGGAAGTATCCTTACTGGAATATGTATTATATCATCATCATCATCAGCACACAAACACCTACTGGTGATAGTCTTCATGAATTATATGCCTATTGTTATGTTAATAGCAAACGACAAAGGATCGTATAAAAGACCCATCGGTGAATTACACCTTACATCTCAAGGCGAAGAGCGAACTCTGGTGCTGCATTCTATCTTAACTAGCACCACGTTGATGTAGGCAAGCGTATCACTTATTACCAAGTGAGCGCCTTACCCGTCTCGTCTTATGAAAAAAGGTAAGAACGAATAAACGATCCCATTTCGAAAAATTCATCACGTCTCCAACCGACCGTAATAACAATGCAGCCTTTAAAGAATCTGTTGTAAAGCCTCCCCACACGTAATGATATTAGATGAAACCGACTAAATGAAATATTAAGGATAATAGAAAAACTTTCTCCGAATGCTGGAGGGGAAGGGAGAACGTCGTAATAGCAATAAGCCCAGGTACGAGCACTCAGAATTCAACGTTTCATTAAAAACCACCCTCCCGTTACCTGTTTTAAAGTGTCCCGAAGCGGAAGATATTATGAGGAGCTGCGATTAAAATCGAGACGACAGATTGGTCAAACAAAAAATTAATAAAGTGGTGAAAAAGATTTCAACTCTACCGCTTCTTCTTTCACTTAATTTATTGAAAGTATTTCATATAGAAAACTAGCTGAAAACTGCAGACGTTTTCCGCAGGATATAATCATCAGCTGATAAAGTTGTTCCAACGTTGAATAAAAATTTTGACGGCCCTGGTTAAGATTGTACATAACAACATACTGATTGCCTAGAGACATCAAGTGTCAAGTCTCGTTACCCCAGTAATTTCACTTGCATACTTCGTTAAGTCGTATTTCCTCATAACTGAGGGTCGTGGTCATCATGTGCAGTAAAACACATTACTATTTGGCGGTAGAAATAGGAGTTGCGGTGGTACCTACCTAGAGAGTCTGTAGCAGTAGAGACCTATATGTGATAATCTAAAAAGGTATAAAGGCAAATGTAAATATAAGAATGTAAGATATAATAATGTAAAATAAATATATTACGGCTTGCTTTAATCTGAGAAGCAATGTCTGTACGAAGAAGAAAAGATATACAAAAAAGAATGAAAGGTAATTAAAAATGCAAAATGAAAGAGGAAATAGTTATGAAAAGGAAAGAGCAAAAGAATAAAAAAAAAAAGAGTAAAATAAAAGCACACAAGGACCCTTACCCAAACCACGGAGGTGAACGCAGTAAAAAAAAATTGGAGACCTATCAGCCGTATACATAACATGCTTTAATAAGCTTCTGAATGTCTCTATTGTGATGAGACACTAAGTTTTATAAACAATAGGCAAAATGAATTTATTTCCAAAAACTTTTTAATTTCATAATATTTTCAATACCAAAACAAGTTAAGGTTTTTTTTATAAATCATGTTCCGGAAAATTTATTACCAAAGTTTATTTTTTATCAAGTTTCCTAATTATGTTCCCTCTCTTAAATATAAATTTCCCGTACACAATAAATTATTGAAAGTTAATAATATAAACATTCATCTTTAACTTGAGAAATTTACTTCGTTATTATTTATTATAACGTCTATTACCTTTACCTTTTTTTATACAAAAAGATATAATGGATACAAATCTTAATTAGCTTTTGAAATATAAGTTTTATTACAGTTTTATTACTCTCGGGGAAGTAATTAAGCAAACTCCAGATATAGGTTCCTCGGTTGAAAAGAACTTTAAATTAGATTGTTTTTTATATTTATTTTATAACAAATTTAACTTTATAGAACGATTAGGTTATCCCTTTGCAAAAATCTTCTTATTTAATAGATTCGTATAGGCAAATCTATAAAAGCTTTACTTAAGAGAATATGTTATGAATATGTTACGTTACTGATTTCTTAATACCTTAAACTGTTGGGTGTTGAATTTGAATGAACAATTGATAATAATGAAATGATTTGGAAAAGGAATTAATTTAGGATATACCATTAGCTAAGTGTATATTCTCTTATGATGATAGAGCTAAGACGCACGCGGACTACGAGGCCTACAGTCTATAATGAGCTAAGTAACTTTCATAGCCTCCAAAGCTACTGCCTCTTCAAGCTAGAACATAATATTATTTATCAACCAGATGCTATGGTAGTTATTCTTTGAGTTTGGCTTCAATAAGCAAACAAAACAAAACGTTTTTGCATTGACAGTACTCAACCCATTAAGTGGGGATATCATTGTACACAAGCTTTTGTATTACGTAAATACTAGTCCTGTTAAAAATACCTCCTATATATATTCACGAGAATGTGCAGATTTCATACAAACCTTATCAGGTTTAAGAAATCTAAGAAAAAAAAAACTATGTAATTTTCTTTTGAATAAAATAAATAAAAAAAAGCAGATATATTATGAGTATAATACAATATAATCACTACATAAAGGGTTACTTTAACAACATAAAATAAGACAACTAATCGTTATCATCATTTCAGTCTATAGCTGAACATAATCATACCCAATCGACTTCCAATGTGACCTGATCATCACCAATCTCAGCCTATCTAACACATAAGTTAGTAATGAAAAATATAATACTAGACCTGTTGTTCACGATCTACAAAAACGTTAAGTTACCATTTGTAAAATATTTGATAAGTCGTACAATAAACTTGACGCTTAGGAGAGGGAAAGAGAAATTTCCAAGTCAAATAAAAGTACAATAGAACAATCGATACTTCCTTGTAAACACATTAAGCAAGGGGACCCGTGTGCCTCCGCGGGCACCCCTCATAATGCGTCTTCATCCCTCGCAAAATATCCTGTTGCGTCTACAGAATCGTCTACATGCTAATAAAGAAGCGGGGGAGTGATTTGTTGAGTGAATAAAATTGAAAGTATACTTTCAGCGCTGTAAATTTGCGAGGTTATATTTCTCATATAAATACACCAAAAGGTTTGGTTGATTTAAGTAAATTCCTACTGCAACAGACAAAGAGTACTGTGCAAACATTATTGTGTTCCTATTTGAATGGTGGTGTAGCTAATAAAATTACTGTGGTAACAAGACAACATGTGTATCAAAGTGACAAGCGTAATATAGTGCTGTGTATGTCAATCCATAGCGAAGCATTCACCTGATACTAATATGCTTTCCTCTAACAACGTAGTGCTGGTGAAGAAGATATAAAACACCATATTGCGCTCGTCATCTCGATATTCATTCCCTCAGTAATTACAATAACTTACAGCCCATTCAAACCGCAACACAGTAATATTTGCAGAGTAACGTTTTTCACATGAAATAGGACCTGCCTGGTACTTACCTAGACGGTCTCCATCAACAGAGATTTACCAGATATAAGAATTTATGTAAAAAGGTATGTAAGATTTTAGGTAGAATGGAAGCGAGAGTGTAGGGAAAAAGGAAAGAAAGTGAAAGAATAAAACATTGAATAGAGTAAACTCTTACCTAAACCACGAAAGAAGGACATTAAAAAAAGAGGCCTACCACCAATACCTATTTCTTCTCTTGCAGTATGGTCTAAGTAGAAGAAAAATTAATAAGCTTGAATGGAAAGATTTCTATATATCCCCTTGTGAATACTATAGTGAATACTATATTGATACTATAGACCCCAATGGGTCCTGTTGAGATTGCCTTGATGGAGAATCAGATTTTGAATTCACATTTCCTATATATTTAACAGTGGACAGTGAATGGTTGCACAGTGGGGGTTTTTGCCAAAGTGCGGCAGTGTTTCACTCCAGGACAGGTTTTTACTTCATATAAAGACCAGGTTCAACCGTGTGTGGAGTAATGTTGTCATATCTGTGCGGATGCTTCGGAAACTCATCTTGCGGCATTAGACTTGGGAGAGGCGGGCCAAGAGGCTTGTTGGTGATCAAGAACTTGTCTTAGCTAAACTGGACAGTCTTGAGCACAGTCGCCGAGTGGCCAGTCTCGCGGTGTTCTACAGAATCCATTTCGGAGAGTGTGCGCAGGAATTACATGACGTAATTCACCCGTCCCCTTTTCATCACCGGACGATAAGGCGCACGACCAGACTCTATCCTTATGTTGTAAATATCTCCAGTTTACACAAAAAGGGGTTTGGGTCCTCTTTTTTAATAAGGACAGCTAAGGAGTGGAACTACTTGCCGGCGTCAGTGTTCCCGTCCAAACATGATGTGGGCGTTTTCAAGAAAAGAGTGAATAGGCATTTGCTAGGTTAATGCGCTTTACCAACATGGACTACATCATCATTTAACACCAGGTGTGGTCGCTAATAAGCATTGATCTTTTATAAAAAATAATAACATTAAAAATCTTTATTCATACACCTTAACAAAAGTAATAAAAATACTAAATATTAATTCAAATACAATAGTGAACAATGAAACGAGTAGATTGCGGTATCGGATAATTTCATCCAGATATGACACGATTCGTTCCTCGTAAGCTATTCTGAATAAGCGTTTCAGTGATGGAAACACCCTCGTTGAGCAACGGCAGCCGGCGGTGTAGGAAATTTATTGTTATTATTATTGTCGGACAAAGTGTTTGCGAGGAAAGTTAGTCTTTTTATTGCTTTATGCCTTTTTAGTGTACCTATTGACTGTTGAGAAGATTTATCGACGGTTATATGATAGAACTTGGCAAGTTTTCAGGAGCTTATTTAAATTTGCTATATCTACACTTTGTATAATTTTTTTTCTCTCTTTATTTTGGCACAAACAGTCATTATATATGAAACATACTTTAGGAAATACAAAGAATAATAAGGGGACACGTAGTGCCCAACATTGCGTATGAAAACACAGACTATAGAAACTAAAACAACACTAAATCTAAAAAGAAAGAGAACAAATAAGCATTTGAAAAGAATAATTAGTATAAAAATACTCATACTTTTACATAAAATAAATTATACATTAGGATAGACATCCAGATTGACATAATAATATTTTTATAGTCGTAGAAATGTTTATTGTACTTATTGACAGATCGAGTAAAGAAGTTATTAGTGGTGTAGTTTTTGCGTAATAAGGGGGGTGAGAAAAAGTTAATTGTGCGAGAGGAACGGACTGGAAGACGGACTTTACTATATATGTAATTGATATAAAAATATGTAGTTAATATATATAGTTACCTTTTAAGCAGATTTTGTTCCTTTTGAACAAAAGCTTCACATCTTTGTGGGCGCGATCCGGTGCGGAAATGTTCAGTTGCATTGTTACCAAGATTTCAGCGCTTCTTGTTCCTGTACACGGTAATCGTACCCTAAAAACATTAATCATATTAATATATTTATTGTATATTAATTATAATTCACGACACTAGAAATCAGATTTATAAAACTTTGTATAATACCTCAGAAACTTTAATAGGAAAACCTTAAATAGTAACTGTATTCAAAATGTGTTTACAAACAGTTTTGTTATAATATAATTTTAATAATACTATACTTATATTTATTATTATAATATTACATAAAATAATCTAGAAACCTTGGAAAAATAGTATTATTTAAAATACTCATCACTTTAAAAATCTAGAAATTGTACAAGAAATGAATTATAACAAATATCTAGAACTCTTCTTTTGGAACAATTTGTCAATGTCTCAGTGACGGAGGCTGCAATTATTTCAGGATCTTCAGATGTGAAACAAAGCTCCTTTTCAACCTGCGGACTTATAAGGTCACACGCCGAAGGTCAATTTGACGTGAAGGTTAAGGTCACGCACCGGGCCTTTTGGTCTTGATGAGACAGCGACGGATATGCCAAGGGACACATCCACACTCACAGTTTTTACCGACTCAATAGGAACTTCGTCGTGCTTGCCTTGTAACACAGAGAACCCTGATTCGATTCCAGGATATACATAAAGTTTAGTTAATAGTTTGGAGAAAGTAGGCAAACCATCGAATAAGTAATGTAAAAGAATGTGATTACTGACGCCTGTGGACATTCGCAAATACCCGAAGGGTCGTGATTGATTTGTCGACCTTGAAGAATGAATTGGTATGCTCTTTTCTTGAAGGTCTCCATGTTGTATTGGTTCGGAAATACCACTGACGACAACGGATACCACAAAACAGTTGTGCATAAAACGGACTATAAATCATCAACGGACTATAGATGCGGATGGAGTTTGCCATTGTGTCTTGTATTGTGGTGGAAGGCAGCGGCAGCAATTATTCCGAACAACTCCTCGGAGCTCTAACAACTACCTTTAAATTTTAAATCTGCTGTCGTTGCTGTGTTTTGGTAGTCAAAATATGAGAGGTTCATCATCCAGTGTTTCATTGTTAATTAAAACCATGCCGAATTAATGTTGCCTTAAAGCATTATAGATGTATTTGGTTTCATTAAGAAGTTATTTCTTTCATGATAATAATAATGATAAATAATCTTTATTTCTTCTCCCACACAAAATACAGTTATATAGTGAAATGTACATTTGGTGTATTCGTATATTCTATCCACAATCCGGTCCAGGTGAAGCAAATGTTATACAAATATTATAAGGTTTTACATAGGACAAATTATATAGAAACTAGGAATAATTATATAAATAAACAGAAGAGGAAAATATGTGAGTGAGTGGATCTGGGTAAGTAAATGTGAGGGTAATGTATGTGTGTATTTGATGATGAAGTTCGATAACAAAAAAGTAATAGGTTTTGTATAGTTGCCTTCAAGTTATGGAAATATATGAGATATTTTAGATTGTGTATTAATAATTCAGTCAGTATAGACTTACCTAAAAGTCTGCAGCGTTGTGGGGACGTAGCCACGTTCAGATATATTGACCTGCGGCGGCAGCATGGCGCCTCGGCTCTCGTAGTCCACACCCATCACGTACGGCAACTGCGCGGAATAATAAACAACGGTTACGCGGCCCTCAGCTGCCTGAATAATCTCCGCGTCATTTCAACCCTGACAGTTAATAACGTACGTATCAATTTTAACCGACACAAAAAAGGTGCGTACTACAATTTTTAATTCACTTTTTTTTTCTGATGAAGTTAATGCTTTCGGCCACTATTATAGCCGCGAAAGCTTCATCGGACTCCGAGCTCGCGGATCCGGACTCCACGAGCAAAATATATATATATAAGTGTATATATATATACTATATTATATAAGGGAGAGGAGAGAGATGAGGGAAGAGGATTTGGGGAAGGAGGAAGAGGTGGGCTCACTTTACTTTATTCACACCGCTGATACATAAATTCATATGAGTTAAAGGAAGACTTAACCAAATCCAACTTTCAAAACTGATGTAATATTTTTGTTTTAATTAGATAATATTGTATATACATCACCATTCTGTACTCATCGATTTGAGGCGGAAGGTGTTAAGTCTATTTACCCCAGTAATTTCACTATTTTTGAACGGGAACACAGTAATTTTTGTATATAACTATTTAGTTGTAGAAATAGGAGCTGCGGTGGTATCTACCTAGACGGTCTTTGTTTTATCTACTTTCTATCTTTTAAATCAATGAGCTAGTTCAGCAGAACTTTCACCAGTTTATCCGTGAACCCATACAGAGATTAAAAGTTTAAAGATATTTTAATGTATAAAAAAAAGTTAGTAAGTTTTAAATAAATTTGAAATCTTAATACAGCTCCTGTATCTGATGAGCTGTCTCCGTCTCTCAAACGACTAGCAGCATACATCATTATTATCATTAGAGTATAGTTTTACTGGTGGTAGATCTCTGTTGCTACAGACCATCTAGATAGGTACTACTGCAGCTCCTATTTCTACCGCCAATTAGTAACGTGCAAATATTACTGTGTTTATTAATGGATGAAATTGCTGGGGTAACGAGACTTAATACCTTACGTGTCAAGACGACGTGAACAATAACCACATTGTGTACAGCACATTGTGTACAGCACCAGCTGTGTATACCATTTTAATCAATGCCACGTTATTTGCAATCGTTTCACTTACCATCAGGTGAACGCCTCGTTTGTCTCGTCGGCTCAAAAAAAAATATTTAAAACAGCTGAACCTATTTTTATCTCATTATTTTAACTATCAAACTAATGAGTAGTACCAATAGGAAATAAATTTGTTAACCTTTTTTTCGGCTATTCCTAGATATTATTAGTAAGGCCTTTTTAATCCATTTAATACTTACACTATCTTATTATCTATCATTAGTTCAATATTGTAACGAGTTTTATTTTTAATTATTAGCTATAAAAAGAAAATTTTTCGTCTCAATTATAGTCTTAGTAACCTTAGTAAAGGTAGGAACTAGATAAAGATAGCTTAAACAGATAAAATTTCCTTTAATATTTAACTTTTTATACAGAAGCGTTGAAAGGAGTTCAGAGGAAGTTTTATTTATTATCGGGTTAAGTAAGAGTATTAATTGTCTGCACGAATTAGAAATTATACAAAGAGAGCCTCATTTGAGAATCCTTTTGCTATCCCCCGATAAATTTTGGTGTTATGCCCTTTGCGGGTATAAAGAGCTAATAACCGACCACTACTGCGTAATTTACATACTTTCGTTCCCTCTTTTGCATAAAAGAATCTGATGGGATTACGCCTTTGGGCGTGTACTGAAGGGTACAAATTTAGAAACTTATTATAAAACAAAATAAAACAATCAACTGCTAAAAAGTATAATAAAGCTTACTTTTAAATTTAATGAATTTTTGTGCAAATATTTTCAATATTAATTTAGTTTGAATCGTTAAATAAAATTTTGAAAATAGTTACAGAACCTATCGCTATGGAATACCTCTTTTGGAATACCAAAAATTCAAGACCGTAATCCGAGTCTTTTGTTTGCCAAAATTAAATCCCCCTGAAGCTGAAAAGCTGAATTGAAATTGGAAAGTGCGGCGACAACAACAGATACAATTACCGCCTCTGTAATTGAACTGCTGTTTGTCGAATAAAAACAAATTCGATGGTAGGCTGTAGTTAGTTTCATTACATTTTAACTGCCTAAATGGCAAAGTGAATGCAGAGGTCGCTAGTTCGATTCCAGAATCTCATTTAGAAGTACATAATATATTCTTAAAAAAATTTAAAAACTTTTTTGAAGCCCCTAAATCTAACTTATTGCCTACAGGCATTCTCTACTAGTCAACCTCAGAGGTGGGAGATGCTGTGGTAGGTGAAGTATGAAAAATAATAATCATCATAATATGGTACATATATTTACTTACTTATACACACATGTCTACATATAAATACAAAAGAAGATAAATATATATATAAATATATGAAAATACATAAACCAAAATATATATTTATTAATCAGTAAATACATACAAGACCACCTAATCCTGTGGTTCCAAATAGTTCCTTTTTACCAATCTCCTGACACCTTTGTTTGAAACTCTTCTAATATTATCAGACAAAGAGTTTCAGAGTCGTGCTGCCTGAACTGTAAAGGAGTTACTAACAAAGCCAGTGAAATGTTGAGGAATACTAATTGTAAAATTAGTAGTTGAACGTTGAGTTCCCAGTCATGGGTTGAGGAAAGAAATCGAAAAAATTGTTTTAGGTACAAAGGAGTTGAAGGATCATTAAAATTGGGAAGAGAACAAGTATAATTCTAGAATTGCACCTTTTATGAATAGTAAGCCATTTAAGTCATCATTTAATATATAAATAGATATAATAATATAAATATTGTAAATCTGCCGCCATATTATTGTTTCAGCGGTAAATATTTCAGAACAAGAATATTCTTAAGGAATACAATTTATTATATATACAGCCTCATTATTAATTGAAAGCTTAATTAACTATTAAACCTTAATCTTTATTTCTTTTTTTTATACTCTTGCCTTGGTCAGTATGGGCCAAGGCTCATGTCTCAACTTTCCTTTTTTATCTCTAACTTTTCTATTATAATTTTTATCCTAATTCATCGTTCCATTGTTCAATCTTCCTCTCCTTTCCTTCAGTTTTTACCATTTACTTTACATTCTAAATCATTCTTATACTGTGCTCTGCGAGTTAGGCCACAGCCGTTCATTGAGATCCTGCCATCATTTCTTTACTTTTCATCCTTACATCTCCTTTTATATTTCTATTCCTTACTTCCTTTATCCTTATGTCCTGACTTTATGTTTTATTTCCTCATTTAGTTAAATCATTACACAATCATCTTTAAGATCTTAATTATCATTATCCAAATTACCACATATAAATCAACTCAGCTTAGATTATATTGTTGTACTTATAAATTTTCTCTATTAACGACTTTTTTTTTTTTTTTTTTTTTTTTTTTTTTTTTTTTTGGGGGTTTTTTGGGGGGGGGTTTGGGGGGGGGGGGGTTTGGGGTTGTTTTGGGTTTTTTTTTTTATTTTTTTTT
>DWLS01005376.1:0-12767 GCA_018246255.1 Pachliopta kotzebuea | reverse complement strand
TCCCATTCATAACGGCTGATGGCTTTCGCGGTAGGTTTAGTGGGTAGGGGTCGCCCAGGCCGAGTCCCACACACCCCCCGGGCCCTCCCAGGGCACCGGCAGAACGTCCGTAAAAGGATTCCCCCGCGTTAAAAAAAAAAAGGCGATCACGACTTACAATTGTTGATTGTTGGATGTCACTTTCTCGAAACCTATTGTTCTTAAAACTTGTTACTTTCTTCACAAAGTTTCTGTTCACCGGAAGCTAGGGCACAGAGAGGATCAAACCCACGTCCTCATAGAAATGTATAGTCCGTGCAACCTCCTTGTAAACAGCCATCACCACTTCAAAGAACTTGGTCAATTGTATTTCCAGATACAAATGGCGTATAGACTTGTCTCGTACCGAGAAACACTGGGAGGGCTGGTTCGGTGGTCTCTCCAATGCGTTCTTGCATACCAGGGCACCAAGATTACTGCTGCTTGCTTCTGTGGATGGACTCGATAGGGAACTCACTGTCGGACAGATGCAAGGTATTTTAATTAGTTTCTTTTCCAAGCATTATTTTACGGCTTGGAGGACCAAGCCGTCGAGCACAGGCGGCTTTTTTATTAAAGTAGAGACAATGTCTTTGCATATCTGACATTATGGAGGGATATTTATTTATTTAAAAACTTTATTTGCACACATAGAGGTACAAAAAGGTGGACTTAATGCCAAAACGCATTCTCTCCCAGTCTACCTTAGGATTGAGCAGAGAACTTAAGTAGGGGTGCAGTAGCACGTTAAAACTAACATAATAGGATATCATCATTATCAGCCGATAGACGTCAACTACTAGACATAGGCCTATCCCAATAATTGGGGGATAAGGGCCATCCACCAGCACGCTGACCCAGTGCGAGTTGGTATGGTAAACTATTATAAATTCTACAAGTGGCCCATACAAAATTCTGTATAGGCACCTACAGCTCAGGAACCTGACCACATACCAACAAGATTGAAAATTGCGGCCTCCTACTACTAAGTAGGAGGCTGAAATTTGTAATACAGACAGATCTCACTTAGATAAGATCAGAGCCGTTGGAATTTTGTTGGTATGTGGTCGGGATCCCGAGTTGTGGGTGCCTAAAGTTTCAGAATTTTGTATGGACCACTTGTAATTATTTGCTGTTACTTTACATTATGTATAAAGTGGAAAAATAAATAAATAAAAGTTCTTAGTATAGTTCTATATGATGTATGTGATACTTGGCAGGCAAATTTCAAATGCAAGTGCTGACGAGGTGCGGACACGCTGTTCATGAAGATACACCTGGAGAGGTAATGTTTTTTTTAATTGCAACCCAGAATTCTTTACATAATTTTTTTGCGGTTTTAACGATTATCTTACTGAACACATAAGACACAAACAACACAATTATATTCTATATGTGACCTATGACCGATGATCTAGTGAAGGTCGCGGGAAGCCGTTGGATGCGGGCAGCACAAGATCGTTCCTCCTGGAAGATCCTTAAGGAAGGTCTATGCTCATTTTCATCAGTCAATAGACTTTCACCCCTGGATATAAGCCTTCCACAATAATGGGGGGATTTGGACTGTCTCCAATCATGCTGGTCTAATATGGGTTGGTGGGGAGTCAGAACCTCGTTTGTTGACTAGCAGGTTTCATTACAAGCAACTTAGATTGACTTGGGTTCCGTGTAATGTTGTGTGGGTCCCCCTTATACCTCAGTCAGGTGTAGCTCAGCAGTGGGCATTATCTGGCTGATAATACATACGGTATCTAGCCAGAGCTGTTCCTCTATTATCTATTGATAAGGCAAAAGGGAATTTTATTTTCTATTCGTTATACTATACTTCTTTTCATGATCACCAGGTGGCGCGCGTTGTGGCGGCTTTCGCGTTGCGTCACAGGCTCACGTCGCCCACAGAGAACGGTGAGCAAATGCACCTGGTGTCGGCTCCTGGGTGTTGAGCACTGGTCAAGCATCAGCACCACCGGCAAAGTCAGATTCGAATGAACTCGCTCGAAAACCTTATTTATTTTCTTCATCTAATCTCTAAAGAATAGTTAAGAAGATTAACACCTTTTCTAAAGTGCTTATTAACATAATATTAAACAGGAATTCATGTCATCCAATCTCCGGCTACTATACTAGAGTACAATAGAAAATAAACAATTTAAAGTATTTTGTGAATATAGAAACACTGTAAATATTTTATTTAAAAAAAAATTAAAAAGGGTTTTACAACTGCTAGTGTTGCCCTAAAAAAAATATAAATATAGTAAAAGTGGAAACAACGAAGCTTCGAGATTCACAGCGGAAAGGTTTAATAAAAAAAATACTTCCTACCTCATTGTCTACAATTATGGAGCTACCTCTAAATTTTTATTGGAATCGCTGCAACCAGTAGGACATTAACCTGGTGGTTAGGATACAGCACCACGTGCGCTCACTTAGACATTAGATGTTAAGTCCCGTTACCCCCGTAATTTCAGTAGCTACAACTTTCAAGTTTTAACACAGTAATATCATATTACTATCGGCAAGGTCTAGTAAATTAAGTTCTCGCTCTACCGTTGTGTTGTTCTTGTTTGTTTCTAAGGGAATTGTTTCGCTTGATAAAGCTTTGTGTTAAGAATATCTGAAGATATATTTATGTAAAAAGTGTTTTCTTCATAAAATGTGACTTCAACTATATTGAGTTTGATTTTAATTATTGAAAATATTCGTCTACAGCCGATAGATCTCCACTGCTGGATATAGATTATAAGATTGAGCCGTATCTCACCACACAGGCCCAATGTGGTTTGTGAGGAGTCAGCGCTTCGGTTGTTGATTAGCTGGGCACTTATATATTCCTATTTCAATTTCCTATTATATATCCTTTCATTTATTTTAAAATTATTTAAAAAATTGGCTGAAGTCTCTTGGTAAATAAGCTAAATTGTTAAATATGTAATGTAAACATCCCTACTGTAGTATTTACTTTTTAAATCACTCGTTACAAGGCCACACATACTTGTTAAGTTATTTTGAAAAGAATTATACTGATCCTCTTTGAAGGGGTTTTACCAAATCCCCGATTCAACTAATAATGACCTTGCTTTTAACGGAATTCTGACGTAAAGATTTTTTTGTAAGACGTATGTATAATTTGAAGTGAGAACTCAGTTTATACACGTCTCCAAGGAGTGGGTTCTATTCCCACTAAGAAGAGTTCCCGGTGGGAAAAAACATCATGAGGGAAGTTCCAAAGGAAAAAAAACTGTATCTAAAAAAGAATGTCAAATACTAAAAATTTAAACAAGGAATTATGAAAAACTGTAAGCTAATAAATCGTAGTTAGTGTAAGGTTATTGATGAAAATTAGGAAATGAGATATTCTAAAGCGGGAACTGAAGTCTGGGTGATGATGTATAAAATGACAGAAATGTATAGAAAATATAGTATGAAATATTAATAATTAAATAGATAATTACAATGTAAACAAACAAAATTTTAAAATAAAATAAAATCACCGGCCACGTAACCTGAGAGAACTAAAACAAAATATAAGTTTCACAAATAACAGTTTGCGAAAATATACGACACCAACCTACATTATAGTTGTTGAACGAGGTGAGTAAGCTCTTCGAGTGCGTCGTCGAGGCTCGCCTCATTCAACACATGGAGAAGATAAGTCCAGATCTCAGCGAATTCCAGTTCGGATAACGTAGGGGCAGATCAACCGTCGACGCTATAGCGCGGGCAAGAGCCCTGGCGGAAAAAGCAGTGTTTCGGGGAGAAGTTGTGTTGGCGGTGTCCCTTGACATCGCCAATGCGTTCCACACCCCTCCGTGGAGAACTATCACCACGGCGCTGGTTCAGTTCGGGGTCCCGGTCTACCTGAGACAGTCGATCGGAAGCTATCTCTTAAACCGTTTCGTGAGATACCCCTCGCGAGATGAGCGGTGTCCGTAGGGTGTATCGAGCGACGTTCCATAAGGTTCGTTCTTCAGACCGCTTCTGTGGTACATCGCTTCGCCACGTAGGGATTGTATACAGGAAAGGGAGCTTTACCCCTCCTCGCGGTGGGCCCGTTCGAATCGGGCACCGAGCGGGGGTTGCGGATGAACTATTCGATGTTATCCCGTGATCCTAGTATATACCATCGCATGCGATTGGAATACCGTGTGAAGATTTTTAGTCGGTTGGAGTCCGTCATTATCCCGTCGCCAGACCTACATGGTCCCGGGATGTGCGCTCCGTAAGCATTTTGTTACACACGGGATAAAAAAAAACCAACCCCCAATTAGACAGCGCGGTGTACAAAAAACTTTAAATTTATCCATATGGAAGGGGGTCCCTAGTCCCAGCAGCAAGAATATTTAGAAGACTGTTAATTTATTAAGAAATTAATTTGTCTATAACTTACTTCAAACAAAACGTTTATGATATATATTAAATAAAAAAAATCACTGTTCAAATTTATTTATTATAATCAACACACAAAAAGCTTTACAAAAAACATATCAAGTAATTGTAATGAAAGCAGTTAATTAAGAAAAATAAACATTCAGACTCACAAGATTTGTGTTTCAATTAGATAATTACTAACACGATATTATTGGTACAAATATTTGGTATTCATCCTATAAATACTAAATAAAAATTGTGTTTAGTTAATGTTTACTATAAATCACAATAGTTATTATATTAAGTGAAGCGTTTTTAGAGAAGCGTCGAGAAGGGCGCGAGGTTCACGCTCGTCGCCTTGAGACATGAGGTATTAAGTCTCATTACCCTAGTAATTCCTCTAGCTTATAAGCACCCTTCAAACGGGAACATAGTAATGTTTACCGGCTGCAATAGGAACTGCGATGGTATCTACCTAGACGGTCTCCGGCAACAGAGACCTACCACCAGTGGACAACATGACTATTTGACGCATGAACTATATTAATTAAAATTTATAACAAATACTTTTTGTATATTTAATTACGAATGACTAGCAATAACATAAGTACCGTGACGTGTAAGTTACAATTATTAAATATTTGAGGCAATCAAATTACATGTAATATTTTTACAATTAACAATAATAAACATTATTCTTTATTAATAATACTATTCTTTGAAAAACTAATCGCCATTCAATATTAAAAGTCCATTAAAATTTAAAGAATTATAATACAAATTGAGAATTACAGAAACGATTGAGCTTCGACATTACAAGTGAATAACAACATAGTAAATTTAAATAAGGTGTATGATCATTTTGTTGGCCTTCCTTTTATCAGATCTTTATGGTGAAAATGGATGCTGATGTTAGCTCTCTGATTCAGAACCTGCAAATTCCGAACCTAATAAATGAAAAAAAAACGGAGAGAGGACCTATCCCGCTCCATCAAAGAGGGTCCTTATTACTGAGAGGACTCCGTAATTCGGAGGACGATGACCGGACGTGGTCTCCATTCATTCTGGTAGTACTTTGGGGGGTAAAGGATCTAGCTTACAAAAGGTTAACCTTAGGCTGCAGTTATATTAACGATCCTGCGATCCCCCCTTTTGTAAGTATTACAGGGTTTACAATCCTACCATTTTCTAGCTCGCGGAGTCCGTATCCGCGAGCGCAGGGTCCGATGAAGCTTTCACGGCCATAATGGTGGCCGAAGGCATTGACATCACCCGAAAAAAAAATCCTACCAATTAGAAGCTAGTCTATAAAATAGAGTAGCAGTAAGGTGGCAAATATCTCTGACTGCAAGGGATTAATTGCAGCATGCATTAATTATGCGAACTTATTAATATGAATTCACAGTTATTAGTAATTATTACATATAAAACAACACAGCACAAGCGAAAACAATAACTTTATTTATTTAATCCATTAAAAATTAAGTTAATTCGTTATTTTCTCTTCAACTAAAACATTAAATAATAAAAATCTCACTTTGTTAAAGACAACCATTGTTAAGTTACAATTAATAAGATTCTAGTTAATTATGCTAAAACAACTGAAAAACTTGAAGTTAATTAATGGTATAAATTATGTAAGAAATAACTTGCAAGTTTAATTGATGATCACATTACTTAATTTAATGTATTTTAAATAACAGGCAAGTGCATGGCGAGAAAAAGGGTAACTTGAAAGTTTTGGGCATAAATCGAACCGTAGCTTAAGAGATAATAATTATAATAAATGCATATATTTATGTATCGAAGTTATATTCAATGATTTCAATTTCCTCTAAAACTGCTACTATTATTGTGTTTATTCCCTTTTTGATATGATTGCCTTTTCTCTATACGACAATACAAATAGTGCCTGTCTTCTTGTGACACAGATAATTCTTGAGACCCTAGTAAATTTACGGTGTTAATTTTCTTTTTCTTCGGCAAGACATTTTAAAAACTTCATATTATTTTATTAAATTGCATTATTTAAAACATAATTAGTAAACAGTAAGAAATATTTTTTTCTAATAAATTTTAATATTTTTAATCTATGTTAATCATGAGATCGTGATGTTTCCCGCGTGCGGTACAAATTTTTGAAATACATGTAATAAATATGGCGTTTGTTTAGCGATCAGCTGTTTATTTTTAAACGGCGCTCTTCATCTCCTGCTTGACGCATGTCTTGAACGCCTCCCAACCTTCGTTTTTCGCGTACGACTGTTAAATAATTAAAATTAATTATGTTTCATAAGAAATCAGAAGTATTATATACAATGAAGAAGAGAAAGCTACAATACTTAGTATAAATATTAACAAATGCAAGATACGAACTACTGCAGCTCATCGTACAGGGAAAGATTAAAGGAAAGAGAAGTGTGGGCAGCAGAAGAATATCCAGGCTAATAAACGTACGCCAGTGATTTGGAAAAAGTACCCGATCTTCTTTCAGAGCCCGATATCTAATGTCCAAATTGTTTTAATGATCACCGACCATCAAAAGATGGTACCTTAAGAAGAATGTTTTACGAAAAATTTCGTTGTCGTCCTTTTCCACGTTTGTCACGGTTTCCATTCAAGTCTCTCTCAGTATATGAACTCAATATGCTAATGTGTTAAATTACAATGTGGTCGATGATGCTGAATGTAGGCCGTACAGAATACTTCTAGCTCTTATGTGTTGACAGACGGAACCAAACAATAGTGTTATGGCAGTAGATTTAAAGTCATACTCCACAACGTGAGGCCTTGGAATAGAACCAAGGACTTCTGTGTTATAAAAGAATTGTTGAGTTGTTGCATTACAGAACCAGTTGTATAAAATGGGTGTACCTTGAAGCCGCGATGCAAACGGTCCTTCATGATCGCGATGAACTCTTTGTAGCTGAGCAGACCGTCGCCGTCTGCGTCGAAGATCGCGAACACCGTGCTGACCAGGTGCTCGGACTGCGCCACACCAGTACATATCCTCACCGCGCGATGGAACTCGTCTGATGGTAAATGGAATGTATATTATTGGAAAAATGTTTCAAGGCATTTAAACATTAACTTCACAAAGTACCGTGTTACTTCCCTAATTGAAAGGAAAGAGGAGAAGCTTGTTAAAAGATTGAATTTTCACAGCAGGGGATTGGTCAATGTTGGAAGATTATGAGATTGGGGTGGCTAACCTTTGGATATCGGATGATCTGCGAGCGTATACATCCGCATTGCGATCGTGAAGTCCTCCAGGTTGTTAAGAAACTGGCAGAAAGTCTTAAACTCATGAAAGGTGACGCCGCGTTCGTCTCGCGCGCGGTCCAGTAGCCGATCAAGATACATGTCGTACTCGTCCGTGTCAAGGTAAGTGTATCGCAGCAGGATCTTAGCGAAGTCCACCTCGGAGATGGTCTCGTGACCTGTTCACATGATCAAACAATGGAAAACAATTGTTGAACAAAATCAAACTCTCGCCAACCAGAGCTTCTTTAGGAGTGACAAAAGAAAGACATAGCAGGAATTTTAAATTGCAAAAAGTGAAGTGCGAATCGTGTTCATAACTTTACCTTTAGAGAATTCGTGGAACTCCAGCTCGAGCACTTCTGTTTGCAAGTTCTCCATGAATTGCCTAAAGCCTTCGAACTTTAGATCGTTTGTGCCTTTCTTGCCGAAAAAGTGCACCTGGAAACGTCGGAGATTAAAAGTACTAAGTACATGGACTATTATAACAACGATGATACTAATGAAGATCGTATCGTTAAATTGGTTACTCACGGTAACAATAATGTTAGGTCTCTGTTGGTGGAGTTATTCTATATTTAACCGCAGCTCCAATTTCAGGTGCCGAACGGTACTGTGCAAATACTACTTTGTTCCGGTTAGAATCGGGTTGTAGTTAGTGAAATTACCAGTAATTTCCCCTGAGGGGGAGGGAGGAGTTAAAATCTTAATACACTATTCAGAGTAGTGCCGCATTATTGTGATAAATCTCGAAGGCACCTTTCTTACCTGCAGAAAGGTGTCGACATTGTGTCTCCGCTGCAGACCTTGGTCATCATTCACGTACGTTTCCTGTGGGCCGTTCCCTTTGTTTTCCTTTCCTTCGCCAGTTTCCTCCTCTCCAATTCCCCTTTTGCCTTTCCACGCGAAGCTGAATATCTTCTCCATCTACATTGGTAGTTAAAGCTTGATTAATTTTACAAATATTTTAAAAACTCATAAATTACACAAGTAATATATACGTACATAAGACTTATGGTTTATGCAGTGGTTATTTGAGCGTATGGACCAATTTTCCTTTTTAATGTTAATTGAGTTTATAAATATTTTTTCTTCATCATCATTCACCATTTGTAAGTGATCACTTGCCATTATATCAGACATGACGTCGATGATGCAGACAACTTCTTTTGAATTACCTAATATACAATATAAGTTTTGATACCTTGTGGTATTTTCATTATCACCACTTCGCCAGTCACTCAAGCATTGGGAGTGACAATAAATTTGCACTAATCCCTTTCACAAATTGAATAAATTGCATACATGTATAAACGAAACAGAAGAAAAAGTACGCATTTAAACAAACAGATTAAAGACGTACAAGTTTTAGATGCAAATAAAAAACATTTAGAAGCGGAAATAGTTAAGGTGAAAATAATTTAGTCACATTTAAAACAGAATTATATTTAAAAAAAAAAATTTCATTTACAAAGTTTAGACGTGGATCAGAATATCATTTAGAAGATATACTAATACATTAATGGTTCAGAGTACGGTTTGCGCGGTTGATGTTAAAGGGTCAAAATCACTTTTCTATTTTGGTCGAGAACTGTGTTCTACTAATGATAAATTTTTTGATTAGTGTATTTAATAAAACTATATATCTTCTGTCCTTACTTGCGCTGGCTAAGGTAAGAATTTTTCCTACATGCGTATAATAATTCATATATTCTCTACAATATTCTTGTCACAACTCAGTATGTAAGGCGATCGAAAGGTCGGTACATTTCGGAGGGCAATCCCCAAAAAGCTAAAGTATCCAGTACAGGAAAACATGAGAAAATCAGCATTATCTAGGACCAATAGTTTTCAAGGATAAGAGACATCTACCGATCCCCACTTGGCCAGTGTGGTTGTAAATGCCTCCCATCAGTTCTTATAGACAGTTGACGCAAAGAAGGCTATAGAAGAGGTAGGTAAGATAAATACAAATATATACACATAAAGTATATATACGATACAGATAACTTATGTATGTATATAAGAGTAAATTGAAAAGTATCATGCGAGAACTTTGATGATGACACATAGAGACGATGTTGCAAAAAGTAAAAATAATGTGTTTAACGCATTAAATGTTAATAAAATATAAGATATCTTATAAACTATTGTTATCACAGTAGGCAATTTTAGTTTAAATACATTCGATCCAAATATAAGCGTAAATAATAAACGATATATTATGCGATGCTTTTAAACACATATAGAGATTAGATTAAAGAATTATGAAACCCCAACAAATCCTGATAAGATATATAAATATAAAACATTATACCCAAAAACCATAGACAAAAATCACTCAATACAGATTAAATCACAAACAAGGTTTTAAGAAAATTCAATCACAAATTTCATATAAGGCCAATTAAATAACGCTTTCGATTTATGGACTTACTGTCGATGGTTTATAAACCTTTTCCCTTTGCTCCAACTTGCTCTTCAGTGCACTTGAAGAGACTAACGTTAGCAGCTGGGCGTGTAGTGAATATACACAAGCACATTAATACCAAAGTACATCCAAAAAACCAAATTAAGTTTACATTAGGCGGGTTCGGTGTTACCTTTATACAAAATAAATAGAATGGATAAAAAATAAAATTTGTAACAAACAGATTAAAAATTAAAAAAATAATCTCTGGAGAAATAATATTAGGATTTTTTTAAATTTTAAATAAAAGAAAATTTAAATTTATGGGAGAATAGAATAAATAAATGTAGGAGAGTTTTGAAATTAAAAAGGTATTGTTAGAACATTTGATCATGAAATAGGGTAACAGCAACTGTTCAGAAGTAACAATAAAATTTTGGATTTCTAAGAAAAAGGTAATGATTACTTTAAAAAATGGGTAAATAACAGAAAAGTGTGATTTAATGGAGATCAGATATTATTTTTGCAGTTTTGTCAAAAAGTTGTTGAAGATTAATGATAATTATATGTATTTTAAATTCCACTATCATTCTGGTATTAACAAAATTTCATTAAATCGATTGATGTTGAAGATCATATATTTTAGTACACAGTCAAAGTTCTGCTGGACATGGACACCTCCAAAAAGATATGCTAATGTAAAATTGGCTTTATGATTTTTCGACGTTGCAAATAAAAAAAAATATATCCAAAATTGAACTGTCATTTCGAAACAGTTTAACAGTATTTCGGCTCTCCGATAGCGTTACAACACTCACTGCCCGTTGACTATTCACGTCCAAGTCCCTTCTTTCCTTCAACGAGCCCCCGAGCAGGCGCTGGATCTACGTTCACATCGCAAACACATGCTCACAAATCAAAATAATAATAAACAGTACATAAATAAATGTAACAAAATTAAAAATAAATAAATATATGCCTCCGCACCGAAAGAGGTTTTTAATCATAGTTTAATTTTTAAGTGTTGCTATAATGTTTAGTTATTTATTTATCGCGGGCTGAATGCTTTTGATATTATTGCCTATTGCGCTAAAAATAAAAATTTAAATACATTGTCATCGGGCGTATCACTTACCATGGATACTCTATAATATACACCGGAGGCATAAAATAGAAACTTCTAGATGTTTGTATCCGTAGAGTACATAACAAGTTTATAACTAGTCAGTAGGTAAAGCGGTATAAAAGCTGTACTCACGACTAGAAATTCGTTTTTATCTACTCTTTGGTTGCCGTCCGTGTCGAACATGTTGAACGCTATCTGGAACCCGGATGCTGGCTCTGGGAACATTGAAACGATTTACTAACTACTATTTCATCATCTGGTAATTATTATTAAGTTATTTACTTAAGTCACTGCTAGGATGAGACGTTTACTTGATAGTCAGAGATTCCGCTCATAACAACGTGGCGATGCTTATGATGAGATACAATGCACCACATTGTGCTCGTCGTTTTGAGATTTACGATTGTAAGTCTCGTTATTCCAGTAATTATAGTTTAGTACAACAGTTTGGTAGCTGAAATGATTGCTAACGTGGTACCCATCCATATGAAGTCTAACAACAAAGATTACCAGAATTTTTATTCATACAGGCGGCAGAGTAACTTGGATATTACAACTAATAACAAATTAACTTTTCTAAATCATATGAAAATTATTTTTAAGAGTTTATACTTATTTTTTTTCCTACATAAGATAAACTCTAGAAAAGAAGAGTTAAAGAAAAATGAAGCAGTTTAATTTACTAACTTGTTAAAATCGATAACAAGAACAGATACTCCGTGTAAGAGATGATTCCTGAAACATAGAGATAATATTAAAAAGTGACTTACACCATTGTACAGAGTTCATAATTTTTTTTCTTACACATAGATTTTACTCATCTTAATAATGCATGGTAAATTATTATTTTATGTGTCTAAAGAATTAACAAGTGTTTAAAACTTTAAGATTCTTAAGAGTGATTTTGAATTAAGTCCAACGAAACGCAGAACAAAATATTAAACTTTCTTTTACTTTTACAAATATCCGGAGAAAATTCAAAATATTTACTGATTAATGTAAGAGTTTTCTCTGTCTGTCATAGACAGTAACTTAAAAGTATCCCGCTATCAGTTCACCGTTAGGGTAACAACATATAGAACGAAGTGACTCACCCTTATCCCTCATGTTCCTGAACATTTGCGAAGAACCCTTCTTTAGTGGGGGAGTATGGTCACGAAGCTGTTCGATCTCTTTGGTGGTCAGCACTCGCCGCTTCAGCCGGGCTAAAAATAATTATATCAATTTAACATTAATACCAAAATTTAGCATCTTACTGCAGTAGTTACAGCAAATGCAGGAAGTTACTCTGCTGTTATTAGACAAGTGGTAAACTTCGACACCACGGAGGCAGTTATACTGTGATGCAGTAATAAACTTACGCCTGGGTTCCTGCTCCACTACCGATTCGAGGAAGTCCTGGGGCGTCATGTACAGCTGCCCGCCGTGCTCCACGCTGGCGAACTTGATGAAGCGGCGTTCGCGCGACGTCAGCTTTACCGACTTGGTCAGCTCCTCCGGTTGCTGTGGCGAAAAGAATCTAATTAACAAATTTTTAAGGTTATAAGTTAACAGTTAAATAATACGCTTTTGCAAGATATTAAA
>DWLS01005375.1:0-12768 GCA_018246255.1 Pachliopta kotzebuea | reverse complement strand
TATATATATATATATAAATATACACACACACTAGTAGTTGCCCGTTGGATTCGGAACTAAAAACACTAAAATATATATTTTTTTGGCTGAGCAGACCGTGAGAGAAATGAAACTAAAAATGTATGCTGTTATTAAAAGTTAAATATTGAGATGACTGTGTACCTATGTACTGCAAATAAAGAATTTATTTATATTGCTGGTACTCCACAAATGCACTGCTGATGAACGTCCTCCATCAATCCTTAATCCTTATCTTGAATACATGTTAAGTATTATATATCTTACTGGTGGTAGGTCTCTGTCGCCGGAGACTATCTAGATACCAACAGCATCTCCTATTGCAGCCGACAAACAGTACTGTGCGATCTTTACTGTGTTCCGGTTTGAAGTTCATGTGCTAGTGAAATTACTGAGGTAACGAGGTGTAACAAAGTAGTAGTTGGTCGTTGCATTCGCAATTAAAAAACTAAAAAATAATACAAAATTAATAAAACCAAAACATTGTTACCATAAATATGTAAGTATATACATACATAGCATACGTCAGCTATTAAGTTGGCATAGCTACATCCCATTCTGCACGGACGCACGCCAAGAAAGGGAAGATATTATTAGGAGTAGTAATAGTAACTTAGTTAATGATATATATTTTTTATTCGATAAGGCAACGAAAAGAGCAAGACAAACCTGATGGTAAGTAATACGCCTGCCCATAACACGGCGCTGGTTAAAATGATATACACAGCACCACAACGCGCACGTAGTCTTGAGTCGTGTTACCGCAGTAACTTCATTTAGCCACAACACTCTTCAAACTACAATATAATAATCCTTGACGGCAGATACAACTGCTGCGTTTACTTAGAGGCTCTCCGGCAGTAAAGATTTACCACATTGCGCTCATCGCCTTTAGAAGTTGTTAATTCTTGTTACTCCAGTAATTCCACTAATATACTACACCCTTCAAACCGGAACAATAAAAACAAGACTGCAATAGGAGCTGCGGTGATCTACCTCGACGGTCTCCAGAAACAGAGGCCTGCCACCAACACCGCTAGTATATCATCATCATCAGCTAATAGACTTACTGCTGGGCTGGTGAAGGGATTTGGGCACAAATCCCTCTAAGATTTATCACCTTATCACAACATAAATCTCAATAAGAATTATCACCACGCTATCCTAATGCCAATATGTGGATAGACAAAGCCTCATTTGTTGGGTGGCACCAACAGGTGATGTTGGCTTGGGTCCCATGAGTTGTTGTGTGGGACCCATTATATGCCCCGTATATCTACATCAAATTTTAAAAATAGTTCTATCGTTTATCAACAGCATAGTAATTTAAGTAATCAATCCTAATGTATATCTCGCCTAAAGATAGTTCAGTCCGTTACTTCAAGGTTATAAAAGATCCCCCGGTCTAATTAGCAGTTAACGTTGCCAGCAGTTAACGGGCGAGTTAATTACCTAACTGCATTACGGCCGGGGTGTTGGTCAATGACCGTGTGGTCTAATGGTGGAATCGCTTAGACGGGTCATAGTTATAAACTTCAATTAAAACATTTATTAGTTACCGTTAGCAATCAATTTTTTTCTTAATTACGCGTGATGTTGAGTGTCTTCTTCTTTTAAGTCGTACTTCCTGATGAACGAGGGTCGTGGTCATCATGTGTAATGAACCACACGACGAGTTCCTTGTCAGTTATAATGTAGTGGAGTTGCCATTGCCTTCTGCATTTCACCTACAAATCTGACCACAGATGGTCATCACATAGATATGTAGGTATTCTCACGGTGTTCTCCTTCACCGTCAGAGCGCGTGATATTAGTTGGTGTTATACAAACTGCACGTTAATTGAAACTTCATTGGCGCAGGCCGGATTCTACCCCGCTACCCACGGAGTGGAAGACAGGCGTTCAAACCACTAGGCTTTCACGAGGTTGAGTGTCTTATTGGCACTAAAAAGGTTGAACTTTATTTTCCAACATCCATATTCTATAAAGAGTGATCTGTGGTTTTGGAATCGAGCTATGGTCCTCTATTTTAAAAGACTAGTTCTTAACCATTGTGCCACGGATGCAAGCAATAATCCTTACTGTAGTACAAGCCACAGTATATGTGACTATTTGTATACTATCGTAGCTAAGTACCGGCTGTACAGATTTGCATTTAAGGTATTTTATTTGAAATATGAGTCAACCAAATATTCTTTACCAAATTATATATACGAATAAATATAATAGAAATATCTGTTTTTAATATGATCATAACATTTTCCTAATTTAATTCAAATTAATGTTTACGCAGTACTTATACACAAAAACGGTAAACGCAATTTTGGAGAGGGGAACGCTTCTTACCCCAGATGGGCCGATGATCTGGTGAAAGTTGCAGGAACTCCCTCCCCCCATTATCGTGGGACGTTTATGCCATGCAGTAGATGACACGACTATCGGCTTATGATGATGTCCAGCAGTGGACGTTCATCGTTAGAAATGATGATGATGATTCAACAGTAGTGAAGCTAAAACTCAGGACAGAACTTGGTTTATTTAAGTTCTAAAACTAACGAGTCAAAGAAATTTGAACAGAGTTGGTCAGTGTAAATATTTGAAAACTGGGTTAAATACCAAAAGACATTTGGACCTTCCGGTGATAACGAGCTCTGGTCGTGAGCGTTATCTCGCTGACGGTGTAACAGGCGGCCTTCGCCCGTAAATAAAGAGTTCGGTGTGCGATGCACTCTTGTGGTAATCGCTTATTACACATGAGTCAACAGTCAAGTTTGATAGCAGGTTCAAGTAAACAACATTTTTTTTATATAGACAGAACATTCTCTTAGTGGTAAGACAGGAAGATAAGAACCACATTGCGCTCGTCGCCTTGAAAGACATTAAATCTCGTTACCTCAGTAATTTAACTAACTATAGCGTCCTTTAAAACGGACAGTAATGTTTCCATACTTTCCCGACAACAATAACCTATTAGTATTTTTTTTTTGTCGATGCGTCGACGAGACGAGCAAGGCGTTCACCTGATGGTATGTGATACGGCGCTGGTTAATATGGTATACACAGCATCACATTGCGCTCGTCGTCTTGAGACGTAAGTTGTCAAGTCTCATTACCCTGGTAATTTCACTAGTTTACAACACTAACCCGGAACAATGTTTGCACATTTCTATTCGGCGGTAAAAATAGGAGCTGCGGCGGTAGTTACCTAGACAGTCTGTAGCCACAGAAACCTACCACTAGTAAAAGGAAATATATGTGTACGAAACTAGCATACAATGGATGTTCCTCTTTCTCTTCCCATATATATCTCTGTCCATCTCCTCGACTCTTCCCTCATCCTTGATCCCTCGGCATTCTCCTCTTCTTTATATTCCTATTTATATAGTTCAGCTTGCTGAGTCCGGATCGCGAGCTCTGGAACCGATGAAGCCTTCGCGGTCATAATAGTGGCCGAGAGCATCTATATCACCCAAAAAATTTTAAAATGGATGTGGAGGTCCTTGAGAGGCTCGGCAGTGGGAATCTCGTAATACGGATTACCAGCATGAAAATAATAATTTGAAAGGTCAAACAGTATATGATGTTGTTTGTAATTTCTTTCCGAAAATCCGAAGAGCGTAGCGGTTCTGCGGATATTTTCACAGTCAGCCGCGCATTCGGGTCAGGTAAATTGGATGGCCGCACTGCTATCGAGGTTGGACGACGCATCGTGAACCGGTTATATCCGGTTTAATTTTTTTTTTTTTGATGCGAATATATCTGATCCGCTCTCGGCTGAACGATTCATTTCAACCTCTTACTGATCAGACTATAAGAGACGATGTGTTTATAATATAATAACTCTACTCTCTTGAGGTGTAAGGGTCCCACGCAACAACACACGGAACCTTTTTTTTTCGTGGGAAATCTTCGAAAATATACTGCGGGGGTAAGTCAAGGTTATGTGGAATTTTTTTTTCACTAAAACCCCCGCGGTGGTCGTCCTCTGCGTTTGGAGAGGTCACGGGGTCTCCGTAGGAAACACAACCGCGGCCTCTCTATCGCTGTATCGGTATAGCCTGTCCGGGGGACTGAATCATGCAGTCCCCAACACTTACATATACTGACATGGCAGCCAGAGACCATCCCTAGCCATAGCTCTACTCAGAAACTCACGGGACCCATGCCAGCCTTACCTGGTCGCGGTGCATCCTGCTAATCAACAAACGAGGCTCTGGCTCTCCGTGATGAGCCTATTATTGGGGAGTGCTTATGTCTAACAGTAGAAGTGTATCAGCAGATGATGATCTATTTTCTTGAATTGATCTTGAAAATGTCGAAATGGCCACTCACCAGCCACCGTTCATCAAGTAGACCAATTATATTACCTGTAAAGAAAGAGTTTCATATAAATCATATAATAAATAATTAAAGCAATTATCTTATCGTGAGTTTAACACATATATTATTTTATATTAATTAGCATACTACAAAATAGCATATACTATACATATATTATGCCTTGACGTGAATTTCATATGTTGAGTGACAGATGAACAGTTCTCGTATGTTAATGGTTATAGGAGCTAATTTATAATTGGAAACAAGATAATCTGGTTCGAGGAACCCTGTCACAGAGGAACTCCACCAGTGTCACCGTGTGGTCTGTTAATTTAATTTTGACTTTACTTACTGATGAATTTTTTTTAAAGGTTTATATTCACGCGATTTGATACATATCTTAAAGCACGTGATATTAATTAGTGTTATACTAAGAGCACGTAAATTGAAAAGTTCATTGGTGCAGGCCGGATTCAAACCTGGTACAATCGGAGTGGAAAGCAGGCGTTCAAACCATTAGGCTTTTACCGCTTTACCTTACTAAATTTATCTTTTTTTGTCGGCGATAAAACTCACCACTCTGTACTTGACGTCCGTCTTAGGATAGCTCAGTGGACAATGAAGGTCACCACCTTCAAAGCCCGTGAACCCGAAAAGCCTTTCAATAGCCTTTTCCTACAAACAGGGTTTACTTATCCTGTTCTTGATAGCCCGAGACTACAGGGCTGATGAGGTAAGAGTGTCTCCTGAACCATGACGGTTACTCAGAAGACCATCGCCGTTCCATACTAAAGTTTACCTACGTCTGTATATATCTCCCTCCATACGTATATAACCGCCCGTGTATTACAGCCGCGGGCATGTCGCTCCGTATAAACATTGAGCATATTACGCGGCGCTGTTCCCGCCGGTCATGTAAACGGTCGCCGGCGCGTACTGCTGTAAACATGCTAAATATACAGCATATTTACATTTGTATACAACTGTCAATCAAACCTTGTAGTGTATGTACGCTTACGTCATTCCTTAGTGCATTTACGTATGTTAGTATAAGACACGCATGTTAATAACTTGTTATAAGATATACAGTGTATTAGGAGACCGCTTCCGAAAACGAAGACGGGCGATAGTACTAATGACAGCTTTGATGGTGACACATTTTTTTTAGTAAAATAATTTATTTTATGAAACTATAATTTCATTCAGCTGTACTAACTTGACGGAGCGTAAATGTTAATAAAACGTTATAAAAATACGATTTTTGTTAATCTGTATCGATCTTTTCCTCGTGCTACCATCAAAGGTGTCATTTGTACCATAGCCTGTCTTCGTTTTCGGAAGCGGTCTACTAATACACAGTATATAAATTATGTTGTATAGCTTAGTAAGTACCGAAGACCGTCTAGGTAGGTACCGCCGCAACTCCTATTTCTACCCCCAAATAGTAATGTGAAAACGTTGCTGTGTTCCGGTTTAAAGGATGCTGTATGGTAGAGAAATAACTCGGGTAACGAGAGTTAACACATGTCTCAGGCGATGAGCCCAATGGAGTGCAGTATATACAATCTTAACCAGCGACGCGTTGTTATGGCATGCCCATATGACTTACCATCAAGCGAACGCCTTTTTCATCCCGTCACCTCATCAAATAAAAAAAAAACTATTTATACCATATCAAATACAGAGTGTGGTAACGGTACTGGTAATTAAGGCAAACACACATGTTACTTGACAAGTTATATTGTTGTACTGTCGCCGCATACGGAACGGTGACCGTTGCAACAGGACACGTGCTTTACGTGATAACACCGGTACGGCTTATTGGTTATGCTGACCACAACGTTGTGTATAATCACCCACCACACGTCACATCATTACACAGAGCAATATACAAACAGAACGAGTTGAATTTATTTTTTATAAATTATTTGTGTACTTTATCTCTGTGGATGTAAGGGGTCCTACACAACTCACAACAAGCCAACTTCACTTGCTCGTGGTGCATCCTGCTAATCTATAAACATAGCGCTGATTTCCCCCTAACCCGCATAAGGCCAGCGTGGTAAATGTCCCAAACATCCCTAATATAGGGGGAAGCCCATGTCCATCAGTGGACGTCTATCGACTAACGATGATGATATTACCTCTATGATTTATTATGATTGCTGGTAGATTTTCAATGCCAGTTAACGTCAGAATAGGTCAGTGCTTCTTAACTTTATTTCCCAAGTTTCCATTGTTTAAACGAACCTTTAAAGTAAATCCCTGACGATAATATGATAACTTTATACTTACTCAAAAATATGTGTCTAGATTTTCTATTAGCTCCATCTATTGTAAATCTTAACTTTAATATATATACTCTATATCTCTTTTCATTCACTAAAACCTTAATAAGTCATAAGATTAATACTAAAGTATTTATTGTAGATATATTCTTCTCTGCCGAGGTTTTCCCAAGGAGCTAGAGAATGGACTCCTTCAAAAAGGATGTGATAAGGTTCTATCAGAGCCGGCAACGCGCTAGTGGTGCCTTTGGTGCTGCAGGCGTGTATAGGCTAAGATAACCGCTTACCATCAGGCAGGCCTTCTGCCTATTTGCCACCCCGGTGGTATAGAATAAATAATATTACGATAATGTTTATATAGGTTAACTGTTTTAATTCTAACTATATCTGCCGTTACCAACGTAATTTTCATACTTCAATCCAAGTGTAGGAAGTTGGCATGGAAATTGCTATAAATCACCGTAGTAATAATTGAACTATTGCAACATCGACTTGTCAACAAAAGATATGTACAAGAAAAAGAGTAAAAGACAATATGAGATATCATAGTGATAGTAGGGTAAGGTAAGAGAAAAGAAAAGGAAATAAGTTTTTTTTATAAAGGTACAGGTCAATGCTTGAGCCCGATCCCACATGGTGTTAAGTGATGATGTGGTCTACGGTGGTAAAGCGCATTCAGCTAGTATATGTGCTCCCACTACGTATTTGGATAGGAACACCAACGCCGGCAAGTTGTTCCAATCCTTTGCTGTTCTCTGTAGATATGAGGAGCTGAACGTCTTTGTGCGTATAATGGGAATGTCCACAACATAAGGGTGGAGTCTCGCCGCGTGCTTTGTCGTCCGGTAGTGGAAAGAGGAAGGATGAATTACGTCATGCAATTCCAGCGCAAACTCCGCGAAATGCATCCTATAAAATACCGCGAGACTGGCCACTTGGCGCCCGTGATCAAGACTGTCCAATTTAGCTTCTACAAGTTCTTGATCACATCTAGCCTCGCCTCTCCACCAATTCTAGTGCTGCAAGATGGGTTTTCGCTGCACCCGCCCAAATATGATAACAGATCCACACACGATCGGACCTGTGCTTTATATAAAGATAATATAATAAAGTTAAACAAAAGGCCCTAACTCAAAACATGAAGAGCAAGTAAGTTATATCCAAATGACTTTCCCCAAATTAAATTTTTTTTTATGTTTAAAAAATGTTATGTTCGCCATCGGCAGGGAGTTCATTCTCATACTCTAGAACCGTAATAGCCTAGTCTTGTTCAAAAGAGTTTTTCTTCCAAGAACTATCAAGTTCTGGAATGAACTCCCTGTGAGATGAATGGAGTTATTCAGAGACGGCGTGATAAGGTTGCTTCGGGGTCGGAAACGCACATGTGGTGCCTCCGCTGCTGCAGGCGTCTATAGGCTACGGTAGCAGCTTACCATCAGGCAGGCCGTATGCTTTCTTTTTTTTTTCGGATCAAGTTGATGCTTTCGGCCACTATTATGACCGGGAAAGCTTCATCGGACATTAAGCACAGTATATACATATACAAATTATGTAATATAAGGGAGAGGAGAGAGACGATGGAAGAGGATTTGGGGAAGGGGCCGTATGCTTGTTTGCCACCTTAGTGGTATAATGAAAAAACAAACTTAGTTTCTCTACAACTTATAATGTCTGTAGTATGAAGAATAATATGCGACATTGACCAACATTATTAACATAATGCACTTCACAATCTAAGTTCACAGCGGTCAGCGGTCGGACGTAATGATCACATTCCAAGTACACTCACATTAACTTGCGATTCGATATTTAATTAGGTCATCCTTAATTAATAATCCATCCTTACTGCATCTGATGCGGACAAACTGGTTTCACAGCACAGAGGTGTTATATGAAAATCAGTATCTCTGTACTAGCTAAATAACGGAGTTTAAAGTCGTGATAGACTAGTTTGAACGCCATCCTCCCACGCCGAAGGTGCCGGGTTCGAATACGGCTGGCACCAATAAATTTTTCAATATACCTGCAGTTAGTATAACACCTAATATTACGTGCTTTAAGCCAAGTATCAAATCGCATGGCTTTAAAAACTAGAGAAGTTTGGTAAAGGAGTTCTTTATCCTCGCCTGGCTAGTATAATATTCAATCTACTATTATAACAGTATAGTTGAACATCATCAGCTGACAGATATCCACAGCTGGACATAAGCTTCCCCCAATAGCTCACTAACCCGCACAGTTGTACTGTAGACTTGAAAATGAGTTTCATAGTATTATATCCGTGGACAAATCTCCATCTACATCCTCATTGTCCGATATCATGAACAATTGGTACCATACAAATAACAGCCATACCATGAGTAATATATTAAGTTATGGGATTAACTTCCTGTCGAAGTTTTCTTAAAGAGCTATAGAATGAAGTCCTTCAAAAAGGTCCTGATAAGAATCTTCAAGAGTCAGCAACGCGCCAGTGGTGCTTCTGGTGCTGCAGGCGTCTATAGGCTACGGTAACTGTTTACCATCCACTAAGCCGTATGCTCAGCCACCTTAGTGGTATAAAAAATGCAATCTTGGCTAAGTTTCAAAGACAATTAACTTTAGTAAAGTTTTATTATTACTACCATTAATCACATTTCCACCATTGTAGCAAACGCTAATAGCCATCACAATAAAGGCATTTCAAGACAAACACGACCCCCAGTAGTTGAGGTGATTAACTTACAAGGTAATTGTTTAATATACTAAGCGACCAAATTCAAGTTCAAGTATCAAAATTTGCTTTAATATATTAACAATAATTTACTCAACATAAACTAAAACATAATGCTAAAATTATAAAATTTATCTTTTTCATAATTGGTGGTAGGACTCTGTTGCCGGAGACCGTATAGGTAGGTACCTCCGCACTACCTATGGCTGTTAATAAACGGCACTGTGCATACATTACTGTGTCCAGTTTGAAGGGTGATGTTAGCTAGTGAAATTACTGGGGTATTGAGACTTAACAAACGGCTGATGGCGTCGATCGTAATGTGGTGCTGTGTATACAACATTAACCATGAACGCTTTGCGCGTCTCGTAGTGTCGTCCCAAAAAACAGTATAAAGGAATATAAATAAATAAAATATTGCACAAATGCATGCGTTCACAGCAGTCTCCTGCAGCTTCAGTGTGGCAACATTATATTGGTTGAGATAAAAAATCGTTTACGTAACACGCGGTCGGCGGCGGTGACGTCACTAGCAGCAAGCAACGGCTTCTGTGTTGCGATGATATGCAGCGACCTCAAAACTGAACTGCGTGGGGACACAGAGCAATCTCAAGCAGTAAAACTAATAATATTTCTTTTTCGACGAGACGAAACCGTTCACCTGATGGTAAGAGATACGATTGGCCATAAGGCGGCGCGTGTAGGAGGCGATGCGTGTAAGAGGAGACAGAAAAGTTGTAAAAGAGTGGCAGTCGAGGCAATGAAAGAGTGGAGAGAATTGAAAAGAGAAGTATAAAAAATAAGAAGAAAAACAAAAGAGTAAATAAAATCCCTATCCCACTTTGCGGGTGAACAAGTGAAAAAAACAACGCGGCGCTGGTTCAGATGGTGTACACAGCACCACATTTGCCTCGTCGCCTGGAGACGTATATAAAGTCTCGTTACCTTAGTAATTTCACTAGCATACACCAAGTACTTTCTATATTGATATTTTTCGGACTAATTAAAAAAGCCTTAATCCAGATTTTATTAGAAATATAGAAAACTTGTATTTCACTAAGCCCTTTGCGTATCGACATTGGATTAACTGACCGATGTTTAAACCAATTTAGATAATAATATAGTGAGGTAATTTGTTTTTTTAATAGCATTTACATATAAGTTATATGCTATGAGCTATAGTTTAAAGCCATGTAAATATATATATTTTTTTTCGGTTGATGTTTTTGCCTCAGGCCACTATTATGGTCGTGAAGGTCTGACTGAACCCAGAACTCGCAATAAGAAAAAATATAAGAGAGGGGAGAAAGCTCAGAGAAGAGGATTAGGGGAGGGTCGAAGAAATGGACAGAGATATAAGTGGGAAGAGGAAGGGGACAAATATAGTTACTAGTGATCCGTGAAAGTATACAAGAGAACATTATGTTCCCACAGCTGACGTCCAGGTCTTCCCACACGGAGTGTGTTAATGCTGTTATTAACCAGGCTGACTAAATAGGGTTTTTTTGTTTATAGCCACACGATTTGATACTTGACTAAGAACACGTGGTATTAGTTTGTGTTATACGAGCTGCACGTAAATTGAAAAATTCATTGGTGCAGGACGGATTCGAACCCGGTACCCCCGGCGTAGAGGGCAAGCGTTCAAACCACTTGGCTATCACGGCTCCGGTACTGGTAGTGGATCACTGTTGCCGAAGACCGTCTAAGTAGGTTTTTAACTATGTTCCAGTTTGAAAGGCCCTGTATGCTAGTGAAATTACTGGGGTAACCTGATTTAGCAACTTACTAACATACTCGTGTTGTGTATAACACCTTAACCAGCGCTATTATAGGCAAATGAATGACTTACCATCAGGTGAAGGCATTGTTCGTCTCGTTATCGCATTGAATAGAGAAAAAATTTACTGTTACTGGTAAAACGTATTTGCATCCGAGGAATTATTTTTATTAGGGAGCCAAAACATTTCGACGTACGATTGAAAGTGTATTCAATGAATACTTAAATAAGAGTAATTCAATACTTCCTTTACAAAATACACCCCTTATTAACTTAGTCGATCGGATGCCCTGCAAGTGTAATATCACATGCAATGCTTAAACTTACAGCTTATTTGTTAGGTACAAATACGTACCTGTCTGATAGACTTATTGGCGGGCTTCCTTCAAGGTAGACCGGGGACATAAAGCTGCTGAATCTGTTCAAGAAGTAAACAGCAACGCAAGAGCTATTTATGTGGAAATCCTTGGAAGCTAGGATAGGTGTCTTTCAATTATGAATGATGTTATTCCCCTTTAGTAAATGTTCACGTATTTGTCTGATCACGCAGTTATGTAATGTATTAATAAATATAATTTGATGGTTTGTAATTAAATATAACTTGCATTATTACTTCTTATATATATTACTAAAAACGTATATGCATGTTTATCATAAGAATGATTTAGTTATTTTTATATTTCTTTCATACAATTCACATTTTATATGCAAAAGTCTTGGGTTAATTTACCAATACATGAAATTGGGTAGAAGAAAATATTTATACATATCATAAATTATCCCATAATGTTTTTAACCCTGGGACTCAGTCTTCTCTCAGAAGGAAAGAGTAAAGACCCTATTTATCACACTGATTTAGTGATTGATGGATGTCTCATATAAACAAGTTCTTAAAATATGTCGATTTCCTTACTATGTTTTCTTTCATTGATATGTAAAGCTCAGCGGGACTAACGACTAATAGAATTGCAGCTTATCTAGCACCATTGAATTATTCCATTATCATCATCAGCCTGCGGCATTCTACTGGAGCAAATAGGTATCTCCCAAGGAACGCAACTTAGCCCAGTTTTCGCCTAGACGCATCTGTTTGCTACCAGCCGCAATTTATTTCCTAAAAGAAATTTATGTGGTAAGAGAAATCGTTGTCCGGATCACTAGTGGTATAATATGCAACGTGCAGTTTACCTGGATGACTTGCACATGCCGTCATCGGGCACCAGAGCACGACTCGGTAGAGCACAATGGGTTGCGTAATGACTCTCTCCAAATTACACCGATGGTGTCGCAACTTCCCTTCGATGCAGCACCGTTAGAAAAGTTATATACTTTGCATAATGTCTTATTCAATCAGCTTTCAAACTCGTGCGCAGCGTTTGAAACACAGTGCCTCCAGCTCCGGCTTGGTGGCAATTGTGGCTTACGTTAAAACATAAGCAATGTTTGAATATGTATTTCTTTTTTTAAGGTTTACAGCCACGTTACACGACTTTCAATATGTATTAGTACTTACATGTATATACGAATTGTTAACAATTTTTTAAATTTCAATCAACGCTTGAAGTAGTAGTGGTAGGTGGATCGGCAGTTTCCTTGCGGAACGGAGAGTAAAAGTCGTCGTAGATGGCTCATGCTCGGACCCCCGGACC
>DWLS01005374.1:0-12768 GCA_018246255.1 Pachliopta kotzebuea | reverse complement strand
GGGGGGGGGGAATCACTTACCATCAGGTGACCCGCCTTGCCCGTTTGCCTCTCCTATTTTTAAAAAAAAAAAAAAAAAAAACCCTGGAATAATATGAATACGTTTGTTTTCCTGTCAACGAACTTGGAAAGTACAAAGTCTTATCAACTTGTTAGACATAGATAATTTCCAGATTATTCAGCGTTATCCAAAGAAGTTTTTTCTTAATTCCCTTCATCATGACATGGAATATAAAAGGTAATACTTATAATCGTAAAATAAAACGTCGGTATAAAACGGTTTTAATTAAGTTAAACTGTTGTGTGACTGTGACGTCAATTGCGTCCGTGAGATGGATTTCTGTGACAACGCCAGATATGTACAAATTTACATTGGCTATGAACGCATTAGTGACTCTTGTAACGCTCTTTTAACCACGGCCCTACAAACCATTTGACATTTAAATAAATAAACAGCACAGGAAACCACGGGTAATAATTAAGAGATTAGATAAAATTAGTAATTTTTTTTTGGTGATGAGAAAAGCAAGGCGTTTACTTAATGGTAAATTGCTTACACTAACAGGGCGCTGGATAAAATGGTATTGCGGCTCTAGACTCGGTGAAGAGACGGGCCAAGAGGCTTGTTGGTGATCAAGAACTTGTCTTAACTAAACTGGACAGTCTTGATCACAGACATCAAGTGGCCTGTCTAGCAGTGTTTTACAGGATTCATTGCGAAGAGTGTGCTCAGGAATTACATGACATAGTTCACCCATCTCCATCCTTATGTTGTAAACATCCCCAGTTTACTTACAAAGAGGTTTAGCTCCTCGTTTTACAGCTAAGGAGTGGAACAACTTGCCGGCGTCAGTGTTCCCGTCCAAATACGATGTAGATGTCTTCAACAGTGAGTAGGCACATACTAGGTTAATGCGCTTTACTAACGTAGACCATCACTTAACACCAAGTGGGATCGTGGTCAAGCAATATCCTGTACTTTTATTAAAAAAAAATATGCACAGCAGCACATTACGCTCATCGCCTCGAAACATATGGTGTAAGTCTCGTAACCCCAGTAATTTTAATAGTATACCCTACAAACCGGAACACAGTAATGTTTGCATAGTACTATTTGATAACTACTTACGTAATTACAAACGGTGTCCGGCAACAGAGACTTACCAAGACTTACATAGTATAATATTTAACGCGAAGGAATCTTCATGTGTGTTTCGATTTGGTATGTCTAAAGTACAATAGAGTTGTGATATGATTGATGTTCTTCCGGTGAAGGAAAACTTCGTGAGGAAACCTACATTCCTCGAACGTCTGCTTTTGTAAATACAGTAATAACCTTGACTCTTTGCTTGTGAGATGGCCGTGAGTCCCAAACGATCAGTACACCATTTCGTTATAAGTACAAATTGTTTATAAAAACGTTTTAAACAATTATTGTTAAATGCTTTTAGCTTGCCGAGATAATTTTATTATAATATTCTTTTTAAAGCGTGAACCTTTGATAAAAAAAAACAAATACAACAACAAACTTAATTATCATAAATACAAACAGCATTCCGCCGGTATACTAATTACTGACGTAAAGTTCATAAAGATTTTATTAAAACTTCCTAAGTGTTTGCTTGTTGACCAATGTGATATTTACATAACTTATTTTCTAACTTTACCGACATTATACGAACTTTATAAACTTGAACTCAAAAATTTTCTTTTAATTCCACTAAATAAAAACTATGGTATCAGCAATACTAAATATATGGTAGGTTTGAGATGAATTTAAGTTAAGTCGTAACTTAAACCACCATCTGTGTAAATTGTAACATTCGTCCCAGTTATTATTGAAGATTGGAAGTTTATCTTCAATACAGTATAACTTGGAATAAGTTTTTTAAAGTAAATCTCATGTTCACTTTTTTTATGTTATCTAAATAAGGCAAATGTGAAGAGCTTTGTTACTCTATTTTAATCTAATATGATTTACTTAATCTCCATACTGAAAATATTCATAGGAAACAAATATAATCAAGTGTGTGAATGATTTTTTCTTTATTCAATTAGTCGACGAGATGATCAAGGCGTTCGTTCACGTGATAGTAAGTGATACGCTTGTCCATAACAAGTTGGAGACAGTTAATACAATACACAGCAACACAATATGCTTTTCGTCTTGAGACGTAAGTTGTTACCCCAGTAATTTCACTAGCATACAGCACCTTATAAACCGGAACGGGTTACTAATTTATGACCGCAAATCAAATATAGTTAGAAACCCTCACAATTAACTATTTTTACACAATTTAAATAACTGCGTATCATCGTCAAAAAAATCATTAATGATGAAATTGAGCATTCATAATTAAAATATCATCATTAAAAGTCTTCATAACTCCAGTACTAAAAAGAAATATTAAATTATTACAGTAATTTTGCGTAGTAAGATACATTCCGTTCTTCTTGGATGGTAGTTAATAACATGATTTACACATGTATTGATCTATTTAAACAATTCCTCAGGAATTTTTCAACGTACACGAATCTACTGAGTGAGTAATCGACGCCCGCATTTATCATCATGGTCATCATTTTAATAAACGCAGTGCTGGAAGGCACTGCACAAAGTACCGCAGAACTGATGGGAGTTGAGGTCTTTTTGAGACGCCAGTGAAGCAATGGACATTTATCAGCTGATGATGATGATGGTCATTATCATTTCAATCGATGAACGTAAATTGCTGATATAAATCTTTAATGCATTAGTAAAGTATTACAATTAACCCCTACCTCTATTCTACAGCTGATCAAATCGTTCATCAGCCGATAAAAGCTCACTGATACACATAGGCCTCTCCTAAAGATCACTCCGATCTATTCAGCACTATCTGCACCAGCGGATTCACGTGACCTTCACCAAATCGTCGGTCCACCTTAATCATTATTAACTTCCAAGTAAGTGGAGATTTCTGATGAAGTCTACGTCCAGCAATGGGTTGCTTTGGGCTACTGATGTATTAAGTAACTAATATCATTTCTAAAAAGTTGGATGCTTACATTGAGCATTCGGAGGTTAACTAAAGAAGTGGTTGATTAAAACGGTTCGGTTTCAGAGAAATTTCCTTCTAACCATAAAATTTTGGAAAAGATTCCCTGCCGAGGTTTTTCCAAAGAGCTGTAGAACGGAGTTCTTTAAAAAGGGCTAGCTAAGGTTCTTCCGAGATCAGCAATACGTCGGCAGTGCCTCTAATCCTGCATACGTCTATAGGCTAGTGTAACTGCTTACTATCAGGACGGCCGTATGCTTATTTGCCACCTTAGTGGTATAAAAAAAAATACATGGTCATACAAGTTTTGCTCAATCAAAATTTCGGCCTTTAATAACTCTTGATTACGATGAATAAGGACGAGCGACGTTAATGCCATTTTTACATTTGGTGAATTAGATGATGAGATATGGTAAAAAAAAAAAACCGGAACAGCGCAATTGAGTTGGTCCCGCTCCAGTTAACGCCGTCGGTGGCTCGGCGGCGCGCGCACCGGACGCGGCAATCCGTCCCCCGAGCAAACGACCCGCCGCAGAGCGAACCAGCGGACTGAATCGCACAGAACCCGCGATAACGTTCAATGGAAATGTTTACCACGGAATAACACCAGCGTAACGTCCCACGATCCGTGATAAGCGCGAACACAATGAACATAAATGTGTTTTACTGCTCTCTTTCGCTAGGTTGTGCGCGCGTCACATTTTTGTTGTACTCTCACAACACTGTCGCTCACTAGATGACGTACAAGCAAAAGTAAATATACTTTTTTTTTTACGTTGGTACTGGTTAATGCTTGACCAAGTCCCACCTGGTGTTAAGTGAAAATGTGGTCTAGAAAATGCCTATTCACTCTTTTTTTTAAAAACGCCCACATCGTAATTGGACGGGAACACTGACGCCGGCAAATTGTTGCCGGCATATACGTATATCAAAATAATTAACACTACATTTAGCAGCTGTTAAACTATACCTATTTTAACCAAAACTTAATATTTGATATAAATATATAAAATAAGATAAAAGTCATGATATTATTACAAAAAGATAATATTTAATGAAGAAAATGTTTAAATTGAACTTGCAGGACCAGTCTATTTCTGGTCTTGTAAATCTAATATTAAAGGAAACTAAATGAGAGTCCAGAGTAAGCCTGTGACCAGCAGTATGGCACAAACACCATACAGCGAGGTAATACCATTACTTTGCTCCGTACTCCACCAATCGGGAATGATCTGTGATATTATTTCTATCTTTGGCAACTTAGTTTATCTTATTATTATCTTCTTTTCTTTTATTAGTTTCTGAAAACTGTACGTCTGTACCAATTGATACCTTTCTATATTACAGCTTACTTAATGTGTTACCCTAAATAATCCAAACCTCCATACTTGGTATAGTTGTAGACCATCAAATTATTATTATAATAATTACAATATATTACAAGGGAAGGAAAATTAATTAATATTTATACATAGACAACATATATATAGACTTACTCTATAATATTAATAATAATACCGCCAATATACGCTTTGTGCCAACTAGGACAGATGAACAATAGCGTCAAGTAACTCTTGCTCTAAAATCTAAACTATAAAGAATCGGGCCTAAAAACAAGACTAAATGAAGTCTTTTCATTAATAATATATAATAAAATAAAATATTAGATATTATTATGTAATAGAGACTGTATTTTAAAATCACAAAGTTGGACATTATCAAAGTATAACAACAGGACGACCGGTTCGGACGAACGCAATCTTTTGACGTCAACAACGGAGGCGAGCGATAAAAGAATTGGATATGGAAATAAATTTAAACTGCATAACTATCTCAACTAACATTACATATAAAAAATTTTCTATCTAATATCAAACCCCTGAACTCCATGTCTTTGAATATTAAGATACATTTGTATCTTACTACTAAGTTGCCTGTTGCATTCGCAATCAACATACTAAAAAATAATAAATAATATAAATGTAATAAATTCAAAACGTTGTTTCCATAGCTATATATACAGCACATGTCAGCCGTTAAGTTGGCATAGCGACATACCATTCGGCACGGACGCACTCCAAGAAAGGGAAGATAATAGAAGGATAACCTAGGACCTAAGAAAAAAACGCTAAGAGTTACTAATTAAAATTTTAAATTACTGTCTTAAAGGCTGGGAGCTTACCTATATATTACTTAATTAAAAAGTTTAACAAATACTAAAATATAATTGTTTCATTGTAATAAATATAAATGTTTCTGCATTTTGATGGAACTTCAATAAATATTATCTCTGATGCCGGAGGCCGTTGAAGGAGTTGCAGTTTTACAGCTCCTATTTCTGTCACCAAACATTAGTGTGTAAACAATAAGTTTCAGTTGAAAGTCATTGTAGCTAATGATAGCACTTTTTTTAAGAAAACAAATTAGTACCTAGCCCAACATTCCTTAATTCCAGCATTCAAGTCAGTTTCACTTCGATTTCTTAATTTAGTCACCAATTCCTGCTTAATACTTTATTCTAACCTAACATACACTTTAAGTATTATTAATTATACCGTAACATTATGCACGTGCACAAACACTTCTTATGTAATCTCTCCTAAATAAGGTAGTAGATGAAAATCGGTGCGTTGTCTACTATGGACATCATTTCCACTGAGCTACGGCCTTTTCGCACCATTGTAGTATTTACAGCTGACAGAATTGTAATATAATTAGGTTTATGCACTCTTGTATATTTATCTATTGTTTCAATATTGTATTGATTTGTTTTGTATATCTGTACTGGATCCTTTCTATCATATTACTGGGGTAACGAGACCATATCATCTGTCTCAAGACGAGCTCAATGTGGAACTTTGTATCATTGTAACTAACGCCACGTTGTTACTATAAGACTTACCATTTACTATCAGATGAACTTTCTTTTGTTCTTGATTTGTTGAATAGAAAACAATTCACGTGAAATAAAACATTAATATATATACTACAGAAACTACACCACATTGCTACATGTTGTAACAGTGAAATCAAGTTTGTACGTGAAGTGTAAACATGAACGGATAAGGAACATACATTCGAACCGGAGTACGGAATATCTAAAACTCTTTCTAAATACTTCTTTTAATTCAACTAAACGACGATATGAGCAGGACATTCACCTGATTTTATGTGATCGAGCATATAATTGAATAGCTTTAATTTGCACATCAATTGTCTCCTTGAGTAATAAGATCTGTTTGAACATAAGTTTGAATATTATTATCTCAAACGGTAATAATAACCAAAACGTAAAGTTATAAAATATAACTAACCGTTTACAATAATTTCCGCTACAAAAAAACAGTACCAAACAAACAGTTCATTCAAATTAATTCAATAATGTATTAATATGAATCAACTGTTAGTTATTTCATATCAATCTAAATAGTATACATAAATACCTAATTGCATTAGTCCCGGTTGGAGAAAATAAAATGAATCCATTTTGTTAACAATATTTAATGAAAGTTTTGTATATTAAGGATATTAAAAATATTAATCAAAACCCTTCGTTGCAAATATTTTCAATGTATACATGTATGCACGTATAAAGTATATATATATATATCTACAAGTGTTACATTTAAGCTGTCAAAATATTTAGTCCGCGCGATTAAACAAAAAGCACAGATTCGCCTATTTTGTTTTCAACTAAAACTAACCATTATAATAAATAATAGACGTACCTTTTTTGGCATGGTTGGCGACTCGAACTCCTCATCTTCCCGGCTGGATAGAGTAGAGCACGATGAACAAGCGGAATCGGCCGACAGCGATCTCGATCTCAACCAGTCCACCTCTTCCTCGGTAGCACCAACTGCAACTCCATCGGAGTAATCGCTGACGACCACACTGGGGGTCCTCACACAACGACCTCTCGTCTCACACCCTTCGCTACCTCTCCGGCCCAATTCCACGACGTGGGCTTCGATCAGAGTCCTCTCCCGTCTCGGTGACATCGTCTCTGGTGGCGGAGTGACGTCACGAGGGTGTGAATGACGACGCGGCCTGGGCTCCAGCTCCACGGCGGAGTCGTCGCTCAGATCTCTACTCCTTCGCCTTACTGCCGCTCTGTCGTCATCGTCGGACGACGTGATGTCTTCTGGCGGTGTGACGGCACGCGGAATGCGCAAGTATTGCATGGGAGCGGGTTCGAACCGGCGCAGTAGTTCTGAGACGCGCGGCTGCGTGTTGCGAACGCGCGCGGCCTGGTGCGCGATCGCGACCTCACTGCCGCTTGGCCTGCGCTGCGCCGGCGCAGTTTCCCGCGTCTTCTCCGGCTCCATTCCCGCGCTAAGTTTGAGGTAGAACAGGCTGTGGCTTAGCGCTTTCTCCCGCAGCACGCGACGAAAGTCCTCCGGTTGTTGCTCTAATCGAGGCATTGTTTCTGTAAATACAAATTAACAATTAACACATGTGTAACAAAAAATCAATCACTAATATGAACACCAAAATAATAATTGATTTATTTTTGGATACTTAACATCAGAACTTTTCCATTGACCAATTTAGGGACAAAAGATTTAACCAACACAGACTAACTATAAATAGGTCATTGCATAAGCGCCAGTCAGGAAACAACAAAGCGTATGTAGGTTCGGCTTTCGCGGTGACGCAAATGATGTCCTCCTGTTCGCAAATCGCGATAATGTTACTCTACATTATTTCTAACACTCACTTCTGTCCGTTTCTTTGTTTGGGCTAAAGTATAAATTACCTGTATTACGTGTCACTCAGTTCGCAGAAGCTCCGCCAATTATCATCGCATTTAATCTGTAACAAAAAAGTTAACAACTATATCATCACTCTTATAACGACATCGGTTGAACCTTTTTGAAGTTGCAAGTTTTATTTCAATTAATTGTGGGTGGAATTAACTTAATTGGTCTTTTAAAATTTGTTTTAAAAGACCAAAAGAACATGGAGGTTATATCATTAGTCCAATAAAGCAGACGATGTACGTCGATCTTTACCAAGTGAGAACCGATTCGTGAGGAGATTTTTGGTTGGAACATTATCCAGCAGTTTGTGTAATGATGATATAGTAATATCTATTTCTTAAAAAATCACATAACCCTCATACTCCTTATTTTCGCATATCGTATCAACCTTGGAACAGAATACTAGATAAAAAGTATTACTTAGGTATTACATTAACGATTACTAAACCTCATTTTCCTATAACTCGCTTTACTCAATACTTAGTGTAGCAGTAAAATCATGCTATTATAAAATTCTGTATATTAACAAATGATTGAAAAATTCTTTATAATTCTTTTTACTTCCGTTCCATAACTTAGTTACCTGCATCATGACTTAAAAAAGAAATGTTATATGGTAAACTAACTCATTTGATAAAAAGTAATGAGTATTATCCATTTCCTTCTGATGGTATTCCTCAACAACAATGAGAGTGTCAAACATGAAAGGTAATTGTATATAAATACAACACGTGTTATTAATATGTAATTTATTATTTTGGCACTTCTTCTCTTCTTCTAAGTCGTACTTCCTCATAAGAGACAGTGCAAAGTATAAACTTCTTATGAAATGTAATGAAGGCATATTCCACAGAATCCATTTATACATCATATTGTTATTTCACGGAAGAATATTCTCACTCTGTTATGGGTGTGTCATATGAGATGACCAAGGTACTGCCATAGGTATCAGCATAGCATGCACATGCTAATCCATATGTCACATGCAACAAAAACTTAGTTGACATCAAATTCTAATACCTTTGTATAATACGAAACTCCCTTGAACTTTATAACCAAGGTATGGCCATTAAGTTTGATTTTTTCTTTACATTTATGTATATTATCTTCTTTTGAATTTATGTATAGAATTGTATTTATATGTGTGTATAAGTAAGTATATGTATGTACCATATAATGATTATTATTATTTTCACCTAGCACATCATCTCCCACCTCCTAGGTTGACTGGCAGAGAATGCCCGTAGGCATTAACTCCTCCTACTGGACCCTAATTTTAGATGTTGCAAAAAAGTTTTTTATGGATGATGATAGATAAATAAAAAGAATAATAAGGCCTTCTTATTGTTACTACTACTAGTTCTATGGGCCAACCCACACAGGAGATTCAGGATCATTTATCTACCATGTTGACCATATGCAGATTGTAGGGTTTTCATCGTCATCATCAGTAACAGTATTCTGCTAATTAAAATATATATTATAATAGTGACGTTCCTTATGAGCGACCCTTGTCAGCCTGACTGATGATGAAGCTGTATTCAGTTTATTAATACAAAACCTAGAACTATTTAGTTCAATTAAATAGTTGCAGCACTAGTATACTCTGCACTTTACAATGGGTATTTATAATAAAAAAACGTTGGCCAAGTCACGGTCTACTTAACTTAAGTTAATACAACTGCCGCATCCAACACTTAAATTGTTTAAGGCGCTACCACACTAGTGACGTTTACCGTGAAACGTTGCATGTACAAAACTTTTTTTATTCCACGAGGCGAGCAAGACGTTAACCTGATGGTAAGTGATACGCTTGCCCATAACGCAGCGCTAATTAAGATGGTATACGCAGCACCACATTGCGCTCGTCTCCTCGAGACGTAAGGTGTTAACTATCGTTATCGCAGTAATTTCACTAGCATACAACACCCTTCAAACAAGAACACAGTAATGTTTGCACATTACTATTTGGCAGTAGAAAAAGAAGCTGCGGTGGTATCTATCTATACGGTGTCCGGCATAGGAGACCTACCACTAGTATGATGTTAGGTCTTAAAATATGTGCTGCTTTAATTGTACATATTAAATATCAATAAAAAGTTGCCATTTTACCTGATGGTAAAAATAAATATAATCTATGTGATAACTAGGTATTCTACCATTGTACCCAACGAATACATTTATATTATTTTTTTATTCGACGAGATAACAGGACAAGTAAAAATGCTTGCTCATAACAACTAGTTAAGATGGTATACAAGTCACCATATAGCGCTCATCGCCTTAAGACATGAGATATTTAATCTCATTAAACTGGTAATTTCAGAGAAACGTTTGCACAGTACTGTTTTGGGGCAGAAACAGAAACAGAAACCACGTTGATACTTATCTAGACGATCGCCGGAAATAGGATTAAAAACTAGTGGTAGGTCTCTATTTTCATCATAGTCTTCAGCACTGAAATTAGTATTTAAATTGAGTAAAGTATTTCAATTTTAGCTGCTTCTTAAACTGATAGTATTTAGGTCCAGTAATATCCGGTTTTTATACTCTTAATTTACTTCGGTATAATAATACATGCTTGTAATTTTGTCATATAGTCGTTGTGATACACGTGTCTGTTATTATAAGATATTAAAAATTTTGTAAAATGTTTTTTTTTTAATAAAGTGTGTTTACGTACAAAGAGGTTTGGTTCTTCATTTCTAATAAGAACGGCAAAGGAATGAAACAACTTGCTGGCTTTAGTGTTCCCGTCCAAATACGATGTGGGTATCTTAAAAGAAAAGTGTAAGCAGTTACTAGATTAATGCTCTTTACCACCATAGACCACATCGCAACTTAACACCAGTTGTGATCATGGTCAAACATTAACCTTTACTTGATTAAAAAAGTGTTTTTTGGATGCGTATTTTTTACTTGCTATTTCATTAAGGTTTAATAAGGGCTTTCTCTTTCATTAAGGTTAAGTGGTAAAAAACTCAAAGTAAGTAAAGCTCTCCTATACAACTTCATTTCTGTGCAATCATTGTTTGGTGTTATTTCTCATGTACATTAAAATCGATAAAATAAATAAATAAAGTTTGTTGCAGTTGGTCTGGAAGTGCCTTAACAGCCCGGCAGTTACTGTATGCGTGTCCTCAGGCAGTGACGTCAAAGGCAGCCTTGCGCCGGAGTAAGGGCGTTATACTCGCACGAGAATGGCTTAATTTAGACAATACAACAAATTGTTTTGATAACTGTACGAGTAATTTATTTAATTAAGACAAACAGTTTCCGGTTATACATTCTAATACTATATACGTATATAGCCACGCGACGTGTAAAATAAACAAAAAGTAGACTTTTCGTGGCTTAAACTTGAACCTAAATTTACATGTTGTTTATAAAAGGAAATTGCTGGTATATGGATTTCTTTATTTTCTTTAGTTCAAAGTTTATCACTGTTATGTTGTTCAACAATCGCAACCTCGTGTGGTCCTGGAACAGAACCAGAGATCTCCATGTTATAAAAGTTAGGTATTGGCCGCTACGTCTCTAAGAAAGATGAATACTAGTAGTAGTAGTGTATTATTTGTATAAACTTGCAATGCTTTGCAAATTTACGTCGTTATATAAATAGGAAGAAAACACCATTCAGGTTATTATATAATTTTCTATATAATAGTTGTAGTTTACGGAAATATTTTAATGATTTTGCCATTGTTATTTTCATTACTATCAAACATAGTCGCGTAAAAATCTAGTCCAGCTGTAAAATACCTGTCGACCTAGATAAGGCCAGATAAGGCTAAGCTAACAGCGATAGCGCGACCGAGACGTAACGGGGGCGCGGGTTGAGCGAAGAGAATATTATCTCGACAAGAGCTTTCAAACAGTTGACAGGTTTACTTTATTTTTATAACAAACACAAAAAGGTACGAATTCGATCACTCAATACTCAATAAACTCCGCAAGATAAACGAAAGCATCGTGACGATACCAATATGTTCCAAAGCAACAGTTTCCTATGTTACGTTATCTGTTAACCCGGACTTGGTGAACCAGTTGGTAAAATGATCATGACTCTAGCCTTGTGGCAGTCCTAGAAGGAATGAATTGGAATCTTTATTTTTATTGTATAATTGAACACGTGACTCTTAAAACATGAAACCGGTGAGAAAATATTAAACAGATTTAAAAGATCTCGGTACAACGAATTGTACGATTAAGAGTCATTTGTAATGTGAATGTCACTTAAAGTCATGTGAAATCTAGGTTAAATTTAAACCCATTGTCCGTATTAAAATTCATAAACAGTATAAAACTTGATTAATGTCACAATTTTTTTCGATTTTCTTAAATTAGTATTAACTTCGGTTTTTCTTGACAAGGTTCTTATAGAACACGAAGCTGGTTTCCATCAACCGTCCTCCACTTGACAGGCAAATAGGTGTGATATATATTTTCTGTTTTTTTTTATTCTTCGTTCTGAGAACTTAAAATTATACCAATGATATAAATCATTATGGAGTAGTACCAATTACATAGTATTATTCTATAATGAGCTTATAATAATACCACGATATAGAGTTTTCATTTAGTGACGGTATGTATATCAGTTACTTTTTTTATTATATAAGTTTTGTACTGTTCGATCTTGAAAGTATTAAGGTCTATATCATATATTCAATGTATTTCAAAATTGATGGAATATCTTATAGGTAAGTGAATCTTATTTAGCAAATAAAATCTCTGCTTACGAAGAGTTATAAGGTATTGTTTTATTCACCCACACGCTTTGGAATTAAAATTAAATACACTAGATTTTTTTATTCGATGAGGTGACGAGACGAGCAGGGCCTTCACCTGATGGTTAGTGATAACCTTGCCCATAACAACGCGCGGTGATTAAAATAGTATACACAGCACCACATTACGCCGTCGCTTGAAACAATGTATTGAGTCTCGTTACCCCAGTAATTACCT
>DWLS01005373.1:0-12769 GCA_018246255.1 Pachliopta kotzebuea | reverse complement strand
ACCCTACCGTATGGACAGTTTCTACCAGCCTGCTGTTTATATCATCCACTGATGCGCAGCTGTCTAGCCCTTCGAATTGTGGAAACGTTGAATATAAATAATTTAGTAGTATAATAACATTTTATTTAAAACAATGTGTGTATCGACTGTGACAGATTGACAAATTTACTTGCAAGTTTATATAAAAATTTCCTACTATTTTCTATAACTTACTTCAAATCATGAATACAATTCTGATAGTAGTTATACTTATAAAGTTGTTACACGAATACAAAATAATAGTAAGGAGATTATATGTACTTTCTAGTAAGTAGCAGAGCTTTGAAAAAGTTCAAGATTACTCTATTAGATTTGATTGATATTTTTATTATTATGTAATATCAAGATGGAAATTGAAAAAACAACAAGTTATCATTTATAAAATCATTAGTAACAAATTAAAATAACCTATAACATTCATTGCTAAGATAAGAATATTATGAAAGCTCTACGAATTATATTATTTTATTGCATATATATTAAATAACTTACGTATTATCAAAATTATGTTTTAACAATTCATTACCGCTAATTATTTCGTAATCATATGAATATCAAAAGAGTGGAATTTTTATACGATTCTAATTAGAACGGTTATAAAAGAAGGTAAAATGTAGTTACAAATTGTTATAAACTATAAACAAAACTTTAACGAAGAATGTTAATAAGGAATTTTTTATGAGGGAAAATAAAAAGGTTCGTATTTAGCCACATCGTTAGATATACTTAACACCTGCATTTTTCTTCTACAGCTAGTACTATTGTTATTAACAACTGTAACTTCAATTGTATAATATCCTTAAAAAGAACAATAATAATTACATCGTTGTTATTTATTGTAGAACTATCTTATCATAGTAATTAATTAACACGGTGGTTAAAATGTATGTAAAAAAACATGCTATTAAAAGCTATTTATTAAAAAGCATAAAATTTGCTCCTTTCACCGTACTATTACATGGATGTCTTCAAGATTAGATTAAATATAATGGAAAGCATTTTAAAGAATTTTTTGTTTACTACCTAAAACCACTAAGTTACTTAAAATCAGGTGACATTGAATTTAAACACTAGTAAAATATACTTGGAAACAAGGATTGTTTTAATATTACGCTAGAAAAAGATACCATAATTATAACACAAAGTCGTTGCTCTTTTACATCTGTTATATATATAAAAATATTTTTAACTAGTAAATTATTATTAATGAGGTTACTATAAAAGAAAACTTTAATTTTCCTTTTTCCGTAAATACTAAAAATTATCGCGTTCTATTCTTTATAACAACAAAAGTTATAACAAATTTCAAATTAAATTAATAAAAGTTGCTATTATGTTTACTATATCTCATTATTGATTTTTCACTTAAATATCCCATTGATTAGAGTATAAATAGCAAGTAATCTAGACAAAGTTGTATGAATCAATTTAGCTCAAATAAACTTAAAGAAGCGGACAATCCTATTAACTTCAAATAGAACTATAAAGGTAATTAACTTCCATAAACAACAAAGTCAAAATTATTTTAGAAAAAAAAAGACAATTCCAATCTATTTCGGTGTGCCCCTAATCAGCGAGACATCATTCTTTTCCAGCGGAAGAAATAAAAACGCCAAAATGATGAACTAATAACATACCAAGGTACGGTCTAAAGCCATCTAAAGCGAAATATATCAGTAAGCTGGCAACACGTCGTTCGGTCGGTATAATGAACATGGCTCCCTCTAGCGGGGGCCATTAATCATCCCCTCCCCTGCCGTCGAACCCCTTGCTTCCCTTGTCCCCTTTAAAAAAGTACCCCACCACCCCTCCCGCTCGGAATGTTTCCAATTCATCACGAAACCCCGCCCTTGACAACTCTATACCGCGTCCCGGAGTTCCTTAGCTCGCCCCGGGAGCCATGGCGGCTCCGTGCCGAGGATCCATCGCTGGTCGCTGGTATTGTTCGGCTGCGCTCACACAGAATACAGAAACTGTTTTTTATATCGAAGCAGCGACGGCCATTACAAATAAATTTCATGTAACATTATTTTTTACGAGTTTCGATTTTGCTGCGTTGTTCTCAGTGAGAAGTGAGATTTATTTTTTATCATCTTAATATTGCTTAGGAGGAATTATTATACATTTTGAATGCAAAATTTTGATGAATATTGATTAAATTATTCAAGAGAGCAACTTACGATGCTTTCATTTGCCTACCCAGTCAGCCGGCGCTACGCAGTCGCAGTTTAATTGCTTGGCACATTTAACGCATATAAATTGTTATTCATTGCCGCCCATTCGGCCCATTCCCGGCGAACATATACGATTGCCTTCTATAGATGTTTATTTGCCCATTACAAACATTTACATGCGAAACATGTAGTGATAAAAGAGCTCAGAAATGAAAATTTAAAGTTATTTAAATACAATTGTTTTGAAAGAATTACAATCCTTAAATATTTGGGTTTTCAAACAAAAGGTTTATTTTTATAATGTAATAAAATTCAAATGTCCATTTCGATACACGCTTTTATTTATTTTACAGTTTATTTTGAAATGTACGAGAATTGGAAGACGGGTATAATTTTTGCTGACGGAACTTATTTCTGAATGACCTGCAAGAACGGGCAGAAAGAAAATAAACTAAATTACGATTTCATATTCAATTCTGTATGAAGAATAATTTTTTTTTTAACCGGAGATAGATTTATGAGATTTTTAACGTAAAAATTACAATATTTTCTTTTTAATGGACCTTTATTTTATTGAATGCTTTCTTTTATGACTGGTTTACTTTTAACTTATTTAGACTTTTTTGATTTATGATTTTGTCCTTTTTCTTGTATTATTTCCTATGTTAAAAGTGACAGTAAATTTGATGAAGGTATATAGTAAATTTTTTTATTTATATTCATTATATGGTTATGTTAAAAATTATGTACTATCTAAAAGCTGGAATACACTGTTAGGTAAATTTATATACCTAAATGTTACGGGCCATTACATTAATTGAAAACAGTTATAGCTTCTCATTTTACCACACAACCTGTAAAATTCTGGAGGTACGCAGTTTCTTTTCCTCTTAATGTTATTGGCAATACATTTTGATTTTATTAACCTTTCACCGATATATTTAAACATTAACTAATGGTTTTGCTGTTTTACTAAAATTTATTCTATGTCCATAATTAAACAAACTAAAATGATAATGTTCATTATAATAAATAAATCTTAACTACAGAATCGCATCGTAATTTTTTATGTAGGTCGAAAGATCGGTAATTGTAAACATTAACAATAAATATTTACTAAATAAAACACATATATATATATATATGCTGTAAATGAAAATATAACGTAATTATGTGTTGAGGATACAAATCGTTTCAGAACACTTTCTGTAATGAGCACTGTAGCAAATTCAAGGAGTAATCAGCTTTCTGCAATAATGTAACCTCTTTTAAGTCACTGGAGCTTCCATTAACCTCTTCTTATTTTTAAAGTAATACTTCCATTTTACGTCTTAAGAATCTTAAAGTTTTAAGTACATTCGTCTATAGAGAAAATATATCTTTGAAATTATAATGATTTCGATATCTATACTTCGTTCGTCGGCCAGCGCTGCGAAAATTATCTAACAACGTTTATTTACTTTTACTTAATGTTAACTAACGTAAAATGCACACAACATATAACCGCTTTAACCTATTAAAGGATTCCCGCCTTACGCTCTTGTATTATGCCATAAGCTTAGAACAGCACCAGTGCGGGACTAGTTTATTTGCAATAAAGAAAGTGGAATCCCGGGTTGCGCTCCAATTACCGGGACTTACGCGGCTATCCCAGTGACGTGTTACCCGGTGCGGGACCGGTGAGCAATTATACATATTGCAAGAGATGCCACCCCATCCAATATACAAAACATGTATGTGAACCGAACTATGAAACTTTTTTATTTTTGCGAGCAAAACGATTCAGAGTAAATTTAATTGCTTGCTGTCATCTCGATTGATTCTATTGACGTTACTCCAATTTTTTGAAGAGACAAAATAATACATTTATATAGAAATTATCTACTCTATCCAGAATTTTGAGAATTGTATCTTAATTATTATGTAAATAAAATATTTTATATGTTCATGTAATGTAGTATATGACCACATCCTTCTCTTAAACGGTAGTTACAGTTTTGTAAGACTTCCAGTTTTGTTTGTCAACATCAAAAGGTAGATATCTAATGAAAGTTTTAAAGTTTATTGTAGTAGTAAATCAGTTAAACTATTAAAAAAATCACAATTCGTGATATATGTAACGGATGAATTGTTAAAAACAAGCATTTTCTCAAGTTCCAGCGTCGGAGCAGGCGCTCCCGGATCGCTCCCCCGGGACTCGTACGCTAGTTTCTCCGGCATATCTTATTGCTCTTTTGTTGATTCCCCGGATCGTTAGTTTCTTCGCCAGGGGTCACCGGGTTTAGGACCCGCCGTCACAGGGTACACGAGTTCCATTCGTCTACATAAAAATAGATAAGTTTGATCGTACTCTTAATGCGACTTATCTTTAAAAAAGCGGAAATTCAACTTAACTGTGAATATTTTCAATCAAGAACCAGCTTGATTTGAATTTCGTTATATTTCTTATTAACTAGTTATAACATATAAAATTAGTTCCCACATTTCAAAATTTTTGTTTCATAAAGTTTTTTTCTTAAGTATTATATACGTATAAAGCACAGTAATGTAACTTGATGTTAATTAGTTATGTAAGTTGCCATAACACAAACTTTAATAACATACTCTTAAAAAAGACTTAAAACTTGTCATTGATGAAAACTGTGTATATTTAAGTACAAATTATTTAAAATACGATATCCATAAAAATTTAAAACGCTACGTCTAAGATTTATCTAAAGGATTAAAACATTCAAATCAAACTGTCTGCAATTTTAGAGACGGGGTTGTCCCTTGTGCAAACGACCCTTGTCTTATTTATTCATCCGTGGAAAAAACTTGTTTTGTTTACTCTCTTACCAGGGTGGGGGAGGAAACGGAAACTCCAGATACAAGTTCGTCGATTTACCGTAACCCCTAGTAAGTACTGTTGCCTGTTTTTTTTTTCTGTAAATCTAAAATGTCATTATTCAGTCTGATACAGTCTATCTTTATTAACCTAAAGGTTATCGCCTAGTTTATTTTTATATACTTGTATTTATTTTACAAGAAATATATATTAAGTGCAGGTAAGGTTTATGGAAGAGAATAGAGAATAATTTGTATAAAAAATAACGCTATATTCTATTTTAAAGATGGTAACCTTTATTAGGGTATTCTCAATCAATAAATCCTTATGATGAAATCAGGAGTTGTACAAAAACATAATATTAGAGATTATTTTTATTCTGCTGTATCTTAAGAGCTGTATCTTAGATAAAGTAGGAATCTCTGAGTTGACATCGGAGTGTGTAACTATATTATATACTACCAATAAATTACCATATTGTTGTTGATATACGTAATTTGCTAATTATCACTATCATCTAAAATGACAATGCTAAGCTACTCGATGACAAAACGTATCCTTCTTCAAAGATTTCTTAAATTTTAGTTTAAAGAAAAGTTTTAAATGTTAATACTGAATATGCTCGTAAATTTAACTAGGAAGGAAATGTTTATTACTCCAATAAAAGATCTGCTACTAAATTACTACTATTAAACTAAAAATGTATCTGTATATTCCTTAACCCTAGTTGAGAATTTTGAACGGTTTAGTCGCATTACCGTCTACGGTTAGCCTAAAATCCAGGGTGCCTAGCCGGTGAATGTAATGAAATGACACCCCCGTCTAAGCCGGCACCGACTCGACGCCGGGCAAACTTCTGCTTTACACCGGTGCTCAAACTGTTCATTACTTCTACGGTAAAATTTATCAGGATTAGTGCACCGCACGGGCACTTTAATAAGCTTATTGAGGTTTTAATTAAAATTTGGTACAATTTTAGTGAGCGAATATATTAATTAATTTCGATGCTGAACGTCTTTAAACCCTATTGAAGTTATAAATCAGAGTATGTAGGTATTGCTTTTGAAGTAACTTTACTATATTTACATACATAGTAAAGTTACTCCAAAATATATACTAGAGATAGATTAATATGTCATAAAGTTATTTAGTTTTAATGCATATGTTTTAGATACATAGGATAAACTTTGTACATATATACATTATACTATTCAAAAATTTTACGACTCCTGAATGAAACCTTGACAATTTTCAAATACGTTCTGATATATATGACTACCGTTATTTGTTACGTGTGCTTTAAAAAGTTAGAAATGTGTTTAAAATACCTACAGTTGGATTGTGAAGTTTGAGCATTGCAGTGACGTGTTACGCCACCCCGGAGCTACCCTTTTTAAAGGGATTTCTTTATGTTGTGAGAGCTCATTCATAGCGTCCATCAGGACGATTCGGAGCGTCGTTACGGTCGCGGGAAATGTAGCGAAATCATCGCTTCACTGCCGCGCCGGCGGTATACGGACATATTGTAGATACCTACGTACCTAGTAACCGTTCCGACTACGTTTGATTCAATTTGCGATTTCCAGCTCTGCTAACACTGTGATATCTGATTCGGACGTCTTGTTCATCTTCGTCAAATTTGAAGTATTTTCCTTTACTTATCAGCACATTCTTTGTTCTCTCAGCGTTTTTTTACTCGCCTATTCTTATTTTCGTCTATTACAATTTGTGGAGAAAGTATTTTGTCAAAAGATAATACTTACTTAAGCAGCTTTTTAAACTGAATAAATATGCAAGCTTTTTAAACACATTTGTGTTGCTCTTGCGTCGTGTATTCTGTTAAGTTTGGTTTACATTAAAGAGTTTTATAATTATGAATCTCTTTTATAACAATCTTAGAGAGATTTTAAATCAGTAAATGTTATAGAAAATGTCAGAAGTAATTTTGAAATCTTGTCGCAGAATCGTTGCGACGGTTTGCGGACATTTTGCGGCAAGGAATTTAGTTTTAATAAAGGCCTTCGCAGCCGTCGCTCCGTCGATATTGCGCGACGAACAGCCACTAATGTTCCCTTTTCATATTACACACAAGCATTATTATTGACACAGGGTTGACAGTGTATTATGAAATTTAACCCATGAAATAATTAAAAATAATAATCAATTATTTACGTCATAATTATCGTTAAAAAATCGTCAAAGTATGGATCACAGAAACAGAGCAATACCTCTTAGAAAAACAATGATTTCGCTTGTATGTAATTATTTTTTTAGCTTTTCACTTAGTTAATATAAAGGTTCAAAAAATATTTAGGACAAATAAAAACTGTTTTAAAATATTTGTTTTAGTCAGCGTGTTCTGGGTAATCTTTGAAACGGCTGAACCGAGTACATTAATTGGGAAATAGTTAAATATATAAAACAACTATTCTACTTGTAAAGGACAAGATTCTCCTAAAAAATATTAAAGTGATAATTTTATTAACAAATTATGAGTTAGTTTAGGTTGCTTACAGCAACAATAATAATACAAATGCTTATAAGATAAAATAGGGGTTAAGGAGAGAAATATTTCCGGAGGTTTTTGATCTTCTTTAATAAGAAAGGCTTATAGTAAACATTTTAATAATGAGCAAAAAATAACAGTTTCTAATTTATGTTGTTACACATAGGTAAGGTTATACATAGGTAAGTATTATTCATTGATTTTTTTTTAATTTATGGATTTTTTTGTTATTTTGCATAATGTACATACCGGTATTTCAAATGTTTTTAAAGGTAATCAAAATTAAAGATAATCGCTTGTTAGTTTTACGGTTTAGAATTCGTCTAGTTGCATTTTACGAGTGTATTTCGTAGACAGTTAATTGGTACCGCATGTAACCCAAACATTTAGTCAAGTCAACCCTCGTAAATGAGGCGTGCGGACAAAATAATACAGTGGAGTTGCGGGTCCGAATGACCACCTACTCTGACAGCGAAACGGCAATTAAGATCGGCTACTCCCTACACAGTTAATCCGAAGATACGTGAGATGGGTGATTATTGACTGCAAATGACGTTCTTTTATACAATTTTTTTTTGGCTTAATAGTAAAAAATTCTCAGAAAATGTATCTAAAATTTTAATATTAATTTCTTATGTTAATATTTAAGTATTTAAGTTAAATAAATTATGTAAAATTAAAGGATTTGGGTTCCCATAAAGATTGTTACTATAATAACCCTTTGTCTTATGTCGCTGATAAAGATAATTAAATCAGCTTTTAAAAGGGAATGCAAACATATGAATTCGGAAACAAATTTCCAGCGAAGCGGGCGTAGATTTTTAAAAAGTTAACAAGTAGAAATTCAGTGAATATCGTGAGTACCTAATAAGGGGTATAGTACGAAGTCTTCGGTCCGGCACGTCGGCTTTATGGACCGTTAGAGCTACTGAAATCAATAAAAGTGTCGGAATGTACCGCACATGCGCAATGCAGACGACCGCTCTCACTGAGTCAGCTACATTCATTTTATAGCCACTTGTATTTGTGTCTATGGCCACTTTGTACTCCACTGTTGACGGAGTAAAAAAAGAGGGTAAAAATTAATTGGCACCGGTCGTAAATACCGACGGCGGAATTCGAGGGGTTAAATGCGTAAAATCGTTATGTTTATTTATAATTATATCATAGACAATTAATAATACTTTGTATTAAATATTTGAAATCACCGCTCAACAATTACATATTAGTTTGCATCGTTGTTAGAACAAAGTGAGCAAAATTTTAATACACAAATACAAGGAAAAAACTTTAACCGTTTCTTCTAGCTAGTTATAAAATGCTTAACCGTCCTGACTTATTCTATTAGACATAAAATCACAGAATTCATACAAAATGTTCATTTTTCAATAATATTTTAGGTCATCTGGTATTTTTATTCTATAATTAATCTCCAGTATACACGGGTTTCTTTTTAATTTAATTTTTATAGCAAAGCTTTAACATTTTGTGTACCGAACTGATAAAGTATCTATACGAGTAGAAATAAATATTTTATGTTTGTAATCTCAAGAGCGATTTTTGACGCCGGTCATTTATAAAAGATACGATTTATATATTTTTTTTATAACAAGGAGAACGGCCGCTAAATAAGCATAGGAGGACACCACGCTGTGACTAATATGGCCGCTGGCTTGTTCGTTATGTATATTTCAGCATTAGATTTAATTTATTACGAAATGAAGACATTTTTAATACCGCCCACCAAAACCGGTCAATTGGGTGATTCGAATATACCGTCTGTGTTCGTAGTTTCTGATTAAGAAATTTACTTCAGCCATCAATTTATCCGATACGTATCTTAAACTAATTAACTTTGAATATTTTTATCGGCGTTTCGAAATATTTTTTTCGTCTTTACTCTTCGATAAATTTTCTCGTGTTCACTTTTGTGATTTTGTTGAAAAATACGAGAACCGAGGCCAAAGTAAATCTTAGGCCCATTAAAATGATTTATATTAGGTGTTAAGATTTGTAGCCAACTTTACGCGACTTTTACGACAATTGCGGCCATGAAACACATTTTTATTGAATCACGACGCTGTTAACTATCTTCGGGCCGTCAGCATCGCACCGACAAAGCTTATACGGCCTTTAACGATAGAACAATTAATTAAAAACGCATAAACGCCACTTTTATATACGGGCAGCCTATAAAGACTAACTTTTATATGTCGTAAACGCGATTGTCTAAGGACCCTGACGACTTCGATACTGCAGCGTTTGAGAGGGAAAATGGGACGATGTTCCAAAAAAGGTACTTAAGGGAATATAAAAAGACAAGACTGCGGTAGAAAATTACCGATTAAAGGGATGTGATTCTTTTTTAAATTTGTTTACTTAGTTTTAGTTGCGTAATAAGTTCAGAACTAATATTTTATTATAACTACTAATTTTGCTTGTGGTTGGCGGTAGGTGTTCTATAGACAAGATATCATCTAGATAAGTTCCAGAGGTTCCGTCAAACAGTAGCAGGCAAACATCGTTATATTCTGATTGGAACAGCTAGGTAGATTACAGGATAAATGGTTAATTAGATGGTACAATAAAAAAAATTAAAGGCACTTTGGCGAACTAACGCTGAATTCTGTATAAAATAATCTTGGATAAAAATGATTCGTTATGGAAGTAAAAAACTAACAAGGTTTAGAAAACTGTGTCTCATTTGTGTTATTAAAAAAAAACCCATGTATCAAAAGTTGTTGATATTTCTGTCTTCAAACATACCTTACATAAATCTAATAATAAATGTCTTTCGCATGTCAAAATTTATTCTTTCAGGATCAGGTTCATTTTGTACGTACGCCATAGTATTAAATAATGTCGCACGTCGAAAACATAATGCTAAATCTTGTAGATACAGTATAAGAGCGCAAAGATCACATAAAAGCAATTCAGATCAATGCTAGATAACTCTGATAGGGAATAAAAGAGATTTATTGGACTCCCTGAGAGGAAACTTTGAATGAAAATGGTGAGATTTTTAAATAAACCATTAGAGAAAAAGTTCCGGGCCGTTTGAGGCGGGTTATTGTACTACTATCGAGCGCTATTGTTCACTGCAACTTAGAATTTTTACAAAGATATTATAATAATGGATGTGACTGCGTTACAGACAAGTAATTGTATTATATGACTATGTTTACATAAGTTAAATAGAATTTATTTTGGATTTGTAATGCTTTAATAAAAGTATTATTTCAGTTACCTAAGTACATCAATAACTTTCAGTCTTTATTTTCAAGTCTAATCAATAATGCAAAAGCAGTACACCAGGAAATAAAGACCAGATAAATTAAATTATCAAAAAACTTTCTGCTTATTAACTTCGAACCTAACTTTATTAGAAATAATAGTGACGTAAATAACTGATTACTCAAGTATACATATAACGACTGATAAATTTATAAATAATTATATATATATGGGAGAAAGAATTAAAGAGGCAGCCAACCTGAAAATTTGTTTCTGTGAGATACTGTATAATAATTCTTCAGCTATGAATTATTTCTAGATATTACTGCCATTTTATTTCTGTGTAGCCTATTCGCTAGTAGGTGGACATTCGCTTACCAGTAACAATCTTCCAAATGGACTGTTTGTAGCTATTCATTTTTATTTTCGACTACGTCTTTTGATCTAGTTCTTTATATGGCATTGAGGGATGATTTATACCTGTTATAATACAATTACTATTTACTTTTTATTACAGTTACTTTCATTACATATCTGTGTATATTACGTAGTAGTTAGTGTATATGGATAGCGATACAGTCCATACAGCACAACTGTCAGTAAATGATCCTATTACACAAATTATTAGTAGCAGTTGTAAATTAGACTACTGTCGCCACTAATGTACTTAATTGTCTACGTCGTAATATCAATCAGTATATATACTTACGTATTATAAATATTGATCTCTGGATCTACATCTCTATAAAATTGTTATAATCGTTTAACTACAGATTCTTTGCAACTTAATGAAAAAAAATTGAGAATGTTTTTAATGCTTCCAAATAGTCGGTTTATTGGTTTAGTTAGGTTCTTAGGTATTCGTCCACTCTAATTTATGAAATTCTGAATGAAATCATCGACCATATGTTCACAATCTACAATTTTAATCATTACAGTATTAACACTTTATCATTATTTTAGTCGCAGCTTTACTATTCAATCAAAGTTTTTAAATTCATTGATAGTTTTAATATAAGTCAAAAAAATGTGTTAACATGTTCTTTATTAACAAAGGGCTATTTAAAATAAAATATGGATATTTACATAGATAAATATGGTGTTAATGAGGTTGTTAACGATGGCCCAAATTGTTCTTACACGTTTAACAGCCAAAACACTGTGGGATACAATATAATACAGACAAATAATATTGAAAAAGAAAAGTAAAAGAACTAAATACTTTTTTATTCGACTAGTCGACAGGACTAGTAAGATATTCACGTGATAGTAAGTGATATGCTTCATTATAACAACGGGGCGCTAGTTAAGATGGTATATACAGTATTTCGCTCGTCTCTTTGAAATATAAAAGTGTTAAGTTTCGTTACGCCAGTAATTTCTCTAACTTACCTTTTTCCTATAAACTGAAACACAGAAATAGGAGCTGCAGCGGTACCTACAATGCTTTAGGTAATGAAACAAGTTGAGAGCAACTACTAAAAAGATATGGAAAATTAAATGAAGAAATAGTTCAGAAATATAAAACAACAAGTTATTTATAAAAAAAGATAACGGAGTTAGTGCACACAAGTAAACTAAACCAATACAAATATCGTTCCTTTTCGAATCAAGCAGATTTATTTGGACGTGGGGGATGTCGTACGTATTTATTTGTGGAAGCCGGTGTTGTACGACAGCAGAGCCCGGGGGCGACCGGGGTGGGGTCGGAGTGAAACGGCAAACACAGGAAACGGATCTGGAGAACTTTCCCGCCGAACTTGCAAAAGGGAAATCTCATCTGTTCCAATAGGGTGACTCTAAATTACTACAATCAAAAAAAAAAACTTTCATTTCTAATCATTAAATAATTATCTTCCTCCATTCAACCCGTTATGAACTCACAAAGTTTATGTATTTATTTATTTTAAATAATGTGTAACAATTAGTAATAATATCAAAAAATCTAATATTAATTTTAACAACAAATTAATATATTTTAATTATTGT
>DWLS01005372.1:0-12770 GCA_018246255.1 Pachliopta kotzebuea | reverse complement strand
CCACGACCTTATCCTTCAACTTATCTGCTTATAGCACTGGTGCTGATCGCAGATAAACCCACAAACAAAAAAAAAATCTCTGCAGACACTCGAACCCGTCAGAAGTTCTGTGTAATATGAATTCCTCTGAGAGCAGAAAGCTAAATCCGTGAGAAATTGAAATTACACGGCGGTGGTACATACCAACGTGCGCACACGCATGCGTGGCCCGCGCTCGCGGCGAGTGATGACGCGCGTGGTGCTCCCGCAGGTGCTCGCGGCGCAGGAACGCGCGCCCGCACGCTGCACACGCATGTCGCCGCTCTCCCGTATGACGCCGCGCGTGGCGCATCAATTTGCTGGCGGTCCGAAACGACCAACCGCAGTTCTGGAATAATGTATATCAAAATAATAACCACTTATTCTTATAATTATAAAACGCTGTCTAATCAGTCCCGGAGCCTTCTCTCAAAAGCAGAATAGGAATGACAAAACTAACCAAGATCAGATAGACGATATTTTCCATCGGCGGAACCTAAGTTGCGTTCCAATCGGCACCGCTTCGAGATAATGTTTTTTTCGTTATATTTGTTGTGTAAAAAAAACTGCCTATATATTTTTGTGCATTTCTAAATAACTTTCTGTCTATGCATGTTTGCTTTTAATTTTAGGAGCTACAATAAATCAGTATTTTCCAAACATTTATGTGTTTGTGATACGCCGGCCCCTAATATTGGCGCTCGATAAGATAAACACAGTACATTATCCTAGTAGTAACTAGTCCCACAGTAGTTTCGCAAGCTACAACGACCTTCAAACCGAAACACATGTGATTATACTTTTTTTTGTCGCGGAGGAAATCTTCAAAAGATACCCTGCTACTGGGGGAACGTCAGGGTCATAGGAATTTATACCTACTAAAACCCCCTCGGTGGTCATCCTCAGGGCATTGAGGAAAGCCGGGGACGTTCCGCGGAACTCACCGGTGGTTCCCTGCACTGCTGCTAAGCACATTCCGGGAAGAGCTATTTGCCCTCCCCAACATAAACAGTATGCTACTACAAAATACGTGACCACTTCGTACTTGTCCTCCGAACCGGGCTCACTCAGAAAGCAGTTAGGGACCCCACCTTCAAATGCGATTGTACCAAACTAAACGGCCCACGGCAACAGACTCCAATCTCTAGAAAAATAATGTGTACTTACGGGGAATTTGCACGGGTAAGGTTTGTCTCCCGTGTGCGCGCGAGTGTGCTCTCGCAGGCGACACGGCTGGCGGAACACGCGACCGCAACCCGGCCACGCACACGCCAGCACACCACGAACGTGTGCACGTCCATGCGCTCGTCCATGCGCCCGCAACCCACAAGCCCAGAAGAAACGACGTCCACATTCTGCACAACTACCAATACACGAAAGATAATATGATTACTTACATATATACAGCTGATGGAATACTAACAAAATAGAATCATCTCTCCAATAACAAAATCTCACACTTTGATTTAATTTCACATTATACAATAAAAAAGAAATAACTGCCAAAAGTAGTGTCAATGACGGCCGATGGAGGAAAGTTTTGGAGTGGAAGCCACGTACAAGACGCAGAGGTGTAACATGCCCTTTCTCCATGTGGTTATATTACATAGTAAGAGCGTTCAGAAGTGGGTGGATACAAAAAACTGAGTACCTAATTTAGTAAGAGAGATTGGAGAAGGCCTATATCCTGCTGTGAATTAATAAAGACTGATAATGATGAAGAAGAAACAAGAAGTTAAAAAACATGACTAGTAAGATTTTTTCAGCACAAATGACTAACACTGGTTCCCAACTTCATATACACATAAGCATTAGGAATTCACTGACTTTTGATTGAAAATTATACATGGGATATGGTTCTATTCCTAGACGAGAAGAGTTACACTGAACTGTTTAAAGCAAAAAAACAGCTTCTTTGCCTAGTATCATGATCAACCTTTTTGCATTTTAAAAAATATACATACATATGATTAGCTTGTTCCAATGTATGTTCTTCATTAAGATGTTTTAGCAAATCATCTCTTAAAAGAAATTTTCTGCCACATGGTTCTTCAACACCAGATTGAAGGTTTTTAATTGGGCATTCTACAGTAGTTTGTCTAGGTGGTCTATTGCTTCCCTCTTTATTGTGACAACTTCTATGTTTTTTTAACTTTTGCTTACTCGAAAACTCCTTGTCGCAATTAGACTCATCACACTGTAATTCAATAACAATCTATAGTTAAACAGTGGCAATGTAATCAGATTCTACACTTTTAGAAGGTCTTTCTTATGTGAGAGCAGGAACTTATTTCTGCCTCCAAACAGCAGCACACAAACATGTGTTAAGGTTTTAAGGGCACTGTTACTAGTAAAAGTACTCATTTGCCAAAGTAATGAGACTTCTTGTCTCAAGGCAATAAACACAATGTAGTGCAGTATACATCGTACTAACTAATCTCATATTATTGTAAATATAAAAGTCACTTACTACGATTGGTTTGAAAAATATCACTTAATCACAATTTTTATTTTTTAAATACCTTAAACTTTGTAATATTATTCTTGAGATCATCAAATTGATTATTTAAATTTTTAGCATTGTTTTGCAGCACTTCTTCTTGAAAAGTTATTATATTATTCCTCTGCATGGAAGAAATTACAGACAATGGGACCATAGTTGATACAACATCAAATTTTTGTTCTAACAATACATTGCTCTCTTGAAATCCTTTATCTGTAATTAATTAAAATAAGAAAAAACTCTTATAAACGTTCCCAACAAATTAAATGTATAAGTAAATATTCTTATGATAAAAAAATCAATACCAAATGTAGGTTAGTTTAAGACAGTTTCCTCTCTGTTTTCCTTCCATGAAAGTTCAAACTCAGGGAGGACTATGCTTGCGCCTCATTACAAAAATACTACCAGGTACTAAGCGGGAGCCCAAAATTTTGTTTTGTGAGGAATAAATGCAATGTGTTAAGGAGTAGTATAAAATATATCATTCCCTTATTTTCATATAGGCATTATACTCACAGTGTTCTTTCATAACTTTATGGGAATCCTGCATGACATCCAAGCACCATTTAGTATTATCATACTGATCAATAGATTCGAACTGTAACTCAGTGTTATTTAACGTAATTTCTTTCTGTAATTAAAGTATATTATATCATAGTGATAAAACATGAACTTATTTAAAATGTAAAGAGAGTAGTTCCATTGCAAATAAGCTTCTTTTGTTTTTAATAAAGTACAATATTTTGACATTTTTGTTCTAATTATTGATACCATCATGATTAAAATCGATGATAGTATTATTGGAGTTGAATGCTTAAAACAATGAATTATAAATGAGTACTTAAAAATATTTATTTATTTACACTTTATTTGTATAATAACAACAAAAGGAAAAATATTATGTACAAGAGAGACACAGTAAACAAAAAGGTTGACATAATGCCACAAGGCATTCTCTTCCAGTCAACCTTTCATAGTGTGAAGAGAAGGAAAAAAAAATACAAACAGGTGCCACACAAAAAAAAACAATTATAAAAAAAAATATAAGGATGTGAAATAAAAATAAATTTACCTGTTTTTCTTCTCCATCAACTATGAATGATTCTACATTTACACCATTCTGAATGTAATTGTTGTGATTACCTAGAAGCATTAAAATATTGATCAGATATTTCAACATTGCTTCAATATGTTAAAGAAATATTTGGCTTAATAATCAATACAATAAATTATTTAGAGCACACCATGAGCATATTTATTAAGAGTACTGTTGTGTTATATGATTCAGTTTAAAACATTATTTTTAGTTTTAATATATTATCATACACTTGTAAAAAACTGAGTTATACCTATGTTGATTGGCTAATGTAGTGAGATCATACAGCATTAAAATTTAAATATTTTAATGCTGTATGATCTCACTATATTTATTTTTAAAGGAACAATTTGAATTAACATAAAAATAACAACCACAAATTTTTTAACTGTATACATTTACCTGTTTTATAGTAAAGCTATCATAATTCTGTTGATAAACAAACACAATACAAATAAGAATACTTTATACATTATATGCACTATGCTACATACCACTTGAAATATCTTAGGCCTTCATTAATTATATTCTTGGCATCAAAATAGCCGCATGTGTAAATATTTGCAATTTTTAAAGTTTTTACCAAAATGTAAGTTAGGAAGTGTACTTAGGTATGAAAATCATATCACAAAAATAAAATATTGCAACACAGAGTCACATCCAACAATTATTAAGATTGTAGACCATCTCATATCACAGATGATTAATTATAAATGCTAATATTAACAAAAATAAAATAAAGAGATTATTTCATAGTTTTAGTGTCCATCATTCTGGCCTATTTAATTTCACTATCAAAAAAAATAATAAGATTAACTTACTGTTTGATTGTGGTGTAATTAATGCAAAGGTTAAATCATTCTCTTTCTTAATGACTCTTTTGGATAAAGTAAGACCATTATCACCAGAAATAATAGCAGATGAAATCACTTTCTTTGCTATTTTATTAACATGTTGATTTGATTTTTCAATTTTTTGTTTCACAACTCCTTGTTTTGTCAGTCTATTCTGTACTTTATCAAGATCTAACTGTTTTTCTTTAGAATTAGTGGTGACTAGAGATTTAACATCAGGAGATTCATAGCTATCAACTGTTACTTGAGAACGCGATAATGGAACTTTTGTTTTTCTCCGAAGTATATTTGGCTTCTGAAATTTCCTTTTACTAACATTTTTGTCATGTGACACAAACATGTTTTCTAATTCATTCTTTTAATTTAGATATAAACAACGACACTTCTGAAAAAATGATAACATATTACCAGAACTACAATTAAAATAAGCAACAGATAATAAATGGCCGGAGTATTTTTAAAGCAAGTTATTTACAGCAAAATAAAAAATATAGTTTACAATGAATATAATATTTATTTTATATTTTCAATAGACTTAATCGTGTTTAGTTAGTGTAAAGTGAAAAATATAACCATAAGTTCATAATCAACTTTCATAGATAATTGAAGAAAAGATAATATGATTCTGTACTTTAATGGATTTACTTTCAAAACATTGATTATTGTATAATTTAACAAATTAACTTTCTCATTACTGCTATATATTGTTACAAAAATTATTCTTAATAACAGCCTTTCAATTTATGACACATAAATACAATTCCGGTTAGCAAGTAACAAAAAAACTTCACAACATAATTAATGTATATGTAATGTAATTATAAATAAATTAATGTTACTATGGATCAAGAGTCTGCAATAAAAGTTTATTATTATTATAAAATCTTACTTAGTGTTTAAGCGTATTGAAGTGATTGATTGAATTTGCCTCAAAGATAACAAAAATACTTTACGCTTTTCTTTGGTTATTCTTTTGATCAATGTGGCTTAAAGATCACGTTACTAGGCCATAAGACAAAAAAAAAACATTTGTGTAGACATAACAAGATAAACTTTAATTTAAAATGCTTCGAAGATTCAAGAAATAAAAGAGACGAAAGGAATAAAGTAGACGAAGAAGGCATTTAATATTGACGAGTTATAATGGATTTAAATAAAGTTTCGTCTGATCTACTAGATATAAACGATCCTGCGTGTTATGAAAAAGTAATAATTACTCTGGAACAAATTAATGCCGAAGATGAAGAGTTTATGGAGGTATATTTTTAGAAGTTTTATTTTAATGATTTTACTACATGAGCGCTTGAATGATGTTTTGTTATTTCAGTTGTTAGTATCTAAACTCGATGATATGGTGATAACCTGGGATCAGCCATGGTATCAAAACTCTAACTGCCTCACAAGACCGTTCAAAGAAAGTGATAACAGCACAGACAAATTCAGGACAGATCATATTTGTAAAGAAGAAAATGATCATTTGTTAAAAAATTGGAAAAAATTTGTGAAGGTTAGTATTTCCTGACAAATAAACATTTTATTTTTAAATTTAAGTTGAAATGCAAAGTAACATTATTTGCCTTTCTTTTAATTAGAAGTTTAATGTGCCCGATAAATTATTATCATTTGCAAGATGGAAAAGTAAAGATAAATGTAAGAGTCCAAACACACCTCAAGAAGTGGTAAGAAGATTTGTAACTGCATATTTAGCACAAGGTCTTAAAAGAAACCTTTACCAGGTGTATAAACATATTGTGACACAGTTTGGCAATCCAATTAAAGGGCCATATACACCTACAGAAGTACAACTCATGGAAATTTGTTTCTATCATAATCCTATTGATGCAGTAACAAATTTGTCATTACTGCTTAGTAGAGAATCAAGAGGTATATATAAACGATTGCAACAAATGTATACAGGCAAGTGTTCATTTTGATAATTTAATTTGGTTGTAATTAAAATTTTATTGATTAAATGCATTGTCCACTTTTGTTCTGTTTGATATAGTTAGTTGTAAGTACAGCAGCAGCAGATATATGCCAAAAATACAGTTGGTGATGCATTATTTAATTTCTAGATGTAATATTTTCTTAAACATTAATTTTTAATGTAGGTGTACTTAATACAAATAACAATCCTGAATAAATAATTTGAAAGACAATTTTAAATAAATACTATGTGATCTGCTGTTTAAAGCAAATTTTCAGCAGTGAATATAATTAGGTCTAAATTGTGAAATAAAAGTAATAATAATTAGTAAAAGTAGTAATAATTAGCATGTTGATAATTTTTGTTTGTAAAGATTAAGATGCCTTACAATTAGTAAAAATAAAAAAAAAACAATGATTATGTATTTACTATTTAGCAGTTTAATTTATATTGAAATAATTGTTTCATATTTTACTTTGAAGAACTTCAAGTTTTTTATATTTATGAATAATTATTGATTTACATGTACACTAAAAACATAGATAACATAGATTTGCAAGGGCCAAAAATTGCTTTGTTGATACTGTAAAGGCTGAAATAGGTTAATAATGTTTGTCATAGACAGATAATATTACATTGTGATTAAAAGTAAAACCTTCAATATTGGCAGAGGTCTATGCCCAGCTGTGGGCGGTATCGACTGATGACAATGATATAAAACCCATGAAGGTAAAAAATGGTGATTGACTTAAATAATCATAGATTTTATGTGACCTTTCACAATAAAGCTTATTTAGTTTCTTTTATAGTAAGATTGATATAATTTATAATTATAGGTAAGCCAGAAAAAAAAAGATTGGTATGGACTATAGAATTGGCAACAAAATTTGTTAATTTACTTATAGAACAAACTGGATACTCTCTTGAGGAATTAAAATATAAAAAGTTTGAGAAATCTGTGTGGTTAACAATTGAAAAGGAAATGGACCAACAACACATATATTTACAAAAGTTTTGGTATAATGCCTTACACGTACAGATTTTTGTAAAAAAGGATATAAAATTGAACTCTACTAGAAGAAAAGTCCTAAAAATGTATGTATGTCACATCTGCCTTTGATATCACTTATATTTTTCTTCCTAAAGTTAATGAGAAGGTTACAATTCTTTACAATTTTTCAGATTGCAAGAAAGTCAGTACAAAATATGGAGAGATATTCAATGGAAAGAATTGTTGAAGTTTTTCCCTGATGGTTTTACTCACACATTTTTGTACAAAATTTGTTCAGTTTTACTAAAAAATAATAAGACATATTTAAAACAACCTTTGAGTGAAGTTTTGGAACTTTTTTTGCATAAAGTAAACTCAAGCAAAAGGAATAAACGATTAAGAACTTTGATATATGAAAATGGTGTTCTTAGAGTGGTCCGTTACAAAAAATTTAAGGAGAATAAGACTTAAACAAATTATTTTTATTTAAGTAATTCTAATTAAATTCTTAAGAGTTCTTATAATCTAGTAGGCATATAATACAATGCAAGATATCCTTAGTAATAATTGAAACTGATTTTAACTTCTTTCACAGTAATTTGATAAGGAGATAAATGGCAACATACTCATTATGAGGTACATTTTACAAATAGTTTTTATCATAATATTGATAGAGTCAGTAATCCATTCAACGATCTCTCCTTGTGGTGCATGGTCCAGGCTTGGACCATGCACTATGATGGCTTTACTTTTGGTGTTATTTGAATATTTTAAGTATTGAGACAGATTTTTAGTGACTATAAATTTATTGGATGTAATTAATTTGTTATTGTAAATCACCATCTGTTTAGTAGATGATAGAGTTATGCACCAGTTTATTTCGTCATGATTGAAATATTTTCACCGCCAGATCGTCAGTGTGTTTTTATTATATAAGTTTTATAATGACTGTCTTTCTTTTTTTTCTTGGTCCCATGTTCCCTTTGACTTTATGATTTTTATCCTATCCAAAAAAAAAATTTCAGTTACAATAGCTAATTTTTTTAAAAAAAGTTTCAGATTGCTCTCTATACTTTGTGTGCTGTGGCATAATGTGGGTGACAGTTTCATTAGCGCTTCGTTTCACTCTTGAAAGTTTCAGGGATTTACAAATTATGACTTATTATTTCAGCTATACCACATTTGTTATATACTAAATCATTAATAAGTGTAGCAACTTAAATTTAACCCAGCCAAAATGTTCTCATTTACAAATTAAAACAAAGTGTTATGCGTATAACGTAACGCTATAGACGTGTTTAGTGATGCGATGTACGGACTGCTACGATGGATAGTCGATGTTTTTAATAATAATATACGTATATTGTGCATAGTTCAATTTTTAATGTTACAAAGTCTATAATTACATAAATGAAACAACAGAATATATATAAGGTATGGTTATTTAAAAAATTGCTATGAGGAAATATATTTTGTTTATTAGAGTCGAGAACATCTAAATTGTCCCTAAAGTCATCACCTGAATCTGTGACGCATATTATTAATCATGAATTCAATATGGATGTGTATGATAGGACATAATACCCCTTTTAGTTTTATTGACGACCTTCGACCAGTCTTCTGGTTAAACATTGTTGATGGTCTCTTGTAGTAGGGCCAATATCTTATTTTCGGTAAATGGCGACGAAGTATTAATTCTTGCGGACCAGATTTATGCTGCGAGTAGAGTAATATAAAATTGAATTGGATAACTTACATCCCTAGTCATAGGGTACTGACAGTTGTTAACGTCGTACAGGCATCTGTCACCCGTACCATGCTACAGCGCACGAGGTATTAATGACAGAATTGACCCTCGAAATGACAATTTGTGGGGTCCACGCCGTATCTTGGGAAACACTGCATTATGATAAAGCCTACTCTAGATTTTATAAACTCCTTAAGCTTTTGCATCCTTGATATAGTTTTTTTTTTTTAAATAAGGAGATGGGGCTAATGAGCGATGGTTGACATAATGAAAAGTTATCACTGACACCTCTGTTGCAACGCCTGAGGGGCCATGACTGCTACCAATTTTTCAGAATTAAGTAACCGATAAATGCAAAGTTAAATTTTTTTTAACATATATTTTCTACATGTACCATTAATAATTGTGGGATACTTTTCTGAAGCTTAAAGTAAGATTTTAAAATTGTTTTATTATAATGTGTCAATATTATCATGTATCAACATCAATTCTACGGCAGACGAGGAGCGAATGCCTCTGGGCAGTGAGTTTGTCCCTTTTAGCACAGTTTTTAAAATAAAATATAAGCGGGTTCTGATATTCTGGGTTATCATTTGTCTGCGGTCTTAAAGATACATGAAATTTAGCTTAACCTGTTTTAAGTAATTATTAAAAACTTGAATAATACAAAAAAAAAATTTCTTTTAAAAAACTGGATGTCTTAGAGACATTAATAATATTTAAATTAATATAAGCAGTTCATTTAAGATAATCTGTCTAATACTTTCGCATTCCTTATATACTCTATGCTACCTAAGTAATCATCTTTGAATAGTCTAAAAAACTTCAAAACAGGTTAGGCTGTATGGACTGTGGTTCTTTGACTTTCCCATGAGAGAATAAATTTTAAAAAACAATCAATCTTTAAAACTTCGGGAATATATTTTCGATAATGATAATAAATGTTAGAAGCAAAATTAAAAAAAATATAATGCAAACAATCGAAGAGAGGTTAGAAAGTGATGACGAATTCCCTGGTTAGTAATGCTATTACATTAGTTATGAGCGGCGATCAACTATAAGACTATTCCTATCTTTGTATAAAAGCATAAGATTCAGAAAATTTTCTGTTTTACTTATTTCTTGTAAAATATGTCTGTATTTGAGATTATGGTGTAAATATAGACGGAAGGAATGTTTTCTTTTCCAAAAATTGCTTTTTCATGTCTTATTTTATTTGACTAGGCAACAAGACAATAGGTGTTTACCTAATAGTAAATGATACGCTTGTCTGTAACATCGTAACACTAATTAAGATGACATAGACTGCATCACATTGCATTCTTCGCCTTGAGACAAAATATGTCTCATTACTCCAGTAATTTTACTAGTTTATAGCACCCTTTAAATCAGAACACAGTAATGTTTGCTCTGGACTGTTGGTCGACTACAATAGGACATGCAAAGGTTCCCATCTAGATGATATATCAACAGAGACTACTACCTAACAACTACATCCAGTATTTTTTCATGATAATTTATGAAATGATATAAAAATTTAGTTCAGATAATATTTTTAACATTTTATTTTATAGATGATTGCTCCGAAAGAATCACATTACCTGTCTATTTAAATGATAACAGGTTTAACCAAACAAACAAGCAGACATATAGTAACAATGTATTTAAAAATCATGAACAGCTTGATATTAAATTGGACAGACATGAAAAACCTGATAATACATTGGACAAACATGAAAAACTTGATAGTAAACTGGACAAACATGAAAAACTTAACACATTGCACTACCATAAAAAACTGAATATTACACTGGAAAAAGATGTAATACTGATTAATAAATTGGAGAACCAAGAAACAAATGTAATTTCAATACCAAAGAGATTAAATGATTTTAAAATATTGAAAGGAGCTCTTCATAGACGTGATATTTTTTGTTTAAAATGTATTGAGAGTTATGTTGATGACGAATTTTTCTTATGGTTTGTAAATTTTTTAACATTAAAAGATATGCACACCAAATTTAAATTTCTGAGAAGTTGTCTAGTGTATGAATTTTATAACAATGGAATAGAACAGAAAAATAATATGAAGAATAATATTAAGCCAGAGAGGACACGTAAATATAGGATTATAGTAAAATAATTTACATCTTTTGACCTTAAAATTTTATGTAATCAAGTGCTATTTATGTTCAGTGAGTATTGTTAATTAATTGAGCAAAAAAATTTTTATTATATTTTATTAATAAATATAGACAACTAGGCCAATATTTTTTTTTACAAGCTAAGTTTCCCTGCTGCCAATTGATTCAAGAATCCCTGTGAACATCTCACTGATTGTTGGTAACATTTTTCAAATCCTTTTGAATCGCTATCCTGTGAAAATTTTTAAACAATAATTATGAAGAATAATAAATTTTCTTAATTAAGCACAATACAGGCTAAAGAATTATTGTGAACATGACACTCGGTAATTCTCTATTGCTGAAAACTTTCGGTAGATACCATAATAAAGTGTATCTCGTTTGCTAAACATTACTTAGGAAACATTGTTGTTTTACTATTTAAAAGGTTCTGAAGTTAACATAATTACTTTGGTAATTATAACAATGTTTTGTCTTGAAGTAATAAGGACATTATAGTTCAGTGAATACAATTTTAATGAAAGCCCCACATTCATAATATGGATGTGCTGACACATGACTTAACAGCATCTGTGTATCCAGCTCATCTAATAACTTAGTTGAATAAAAAAAATATTGGGATATTTCAATAATATGAAATATATTTAAAACCGTTGGAACAAAAACAAAGAAATAGTTTCATGGATTATGCAAATACAATTTGGGTACATTAAAAATCATGTATCTACCAATATAGTTATTTTTTACTACTAGTATACAATAAAAAATGCTACTATGAAAAATTATTCTTAAAATAACTACTCAAAATATTCATATTTGTAGAAATTATGTGGTTGTGAATAATATTTTCTCTATATTGAAATTATATTAATGTTTTGTACCCAGAATTTGTAATTAAATATGTTTATGTAATGGATGTGTACAGCTGAAGATTCGGCTAAAGTGGTGTTCCTTGGGAAAGGTCTGTGGACCGCTGAGGGCTGATGATAATAATAATATTTATTTGTGCACATCTGCTAATTCTGCATTTAAAATGTAATTATATCTCAATTAATTGCAAACATTTAGTCAGTGATAAATAAAAGTACACATAGGTTGCTTTGTAAGAAAAAATAAATCTTAATAAATATATAATCTGTACTGTTGAAACACTGTTACTCACATAATAAGGATCCCTTATAATTCTATCACCTTGGGGGTCAAAATCTCCGAACAGAAGTAATTTTGCTGTACTGCCTCTCGGGGCCCTACTTTTTAAGTCTCTCATATTAGACTCGTCCATTCCAAATATGAAATTGTAGTGATTAAAATCTTCTGGAACAATCTGTGACAAATAATAATATATAATTTTTTTTTATTTAAATAATTTATACTAAAAATAAATTTGTAAACCAAACCGAAAAAAATTGTGAATTTTTACCAAATAAAACATTTTTTTTATAAAAACAATAAATTTGTCCATAATTATGAAAGTGGTTTAAGTCATATAT